>JAOXNR010000203.1:0-11446 GCA_028571225.1 Parsonsia alboflavescens | reverse complement strand
TATATTCATTAAAGCAATGATTTATGATAGGAGATAAGAAAAGTAAATTCAAACAACTTACAATTAGGAATTGAGGGAGTATCACTTAATTAGTATTTTTATAACTTTTTTTTAAAATTATTCTATTGTACATACTTTCTCTATTGGGTAAAGGGGAGAAGAGAGGAGTAGAAATTGGAAAAAGGAATATATTTAACATAATCTAATATTGAATCCAAGATCTTATTTGTCTTGAATTTTTTATTTAAAAATATTTTTATTCACGGTATAATGAGAATTTAGTCCTCAATGAAATTTGAATATATGTAATAAAAGAATTAACACACTTACCTCTCGATAATAAATTATAATCCCTTATTATAAATATAACTAAGATTTTGTTAGAAAAAGTTAAGCTCCCAAACCTACTCTTTGATGATTTCCAGCTTTATAAGTAGGTGATAGTTCACACAACACTCAACATAGACATATAAAATGCACCATTAAGTTTTTAAAGGTTGAATTTAACGGTTAATTATTTTTTTGTTTAAAAAAAATAAAAAATTTTGATCCAATATTTTAGGATTTAATATATCCTTTTAAAGATATATAAAATATATTTACAAAAAATAATTTTTTTATTAAAAAAATTATTTTTCAATTGAAGATTTTATTTTTCTTAAAATTGGCCGTTAGATACTCAATAGTACACTTTATATAGAGTGTAATAGTGGATTCTATAGTATTACCATATATATATATATATAAAGAGATCTTTTGGTAATATTCTAATGTAATAATTCATAATTTTTTTTTTCTATTAACAAATTAAGAAAAAGAAAATAAACTAGATTCATTTGCTTAAACAACAGATGAGTCAATTTTTGAGATATTGTTCTTTTGGTATCAACAGACCCAAGATTTGTTTTCTTCTGATTGTTGCATTAATGTTGGTTGAGCTCAAAGAGCCAAGCGGTAGTAGGGAAATTAAGATACATCAATAATATACTTACATAAATACTTAATTGATATAATTAAACTAAAATTAGAAAAAGAATTTCTTTCAAATATCAAAGTATTTTTTGGCTCCTTATATTTTTGGCTGGATGGGCTGCCGACAGTCATATGACGCATGCTTCGAAAATGTTCCTTTTAATAAATCAATTCTTTGGCCTACCATTTTTTTTTTTTAAAACCCTTTCCCTTTTCAACTTGTTTCTTAGCTTATTTCCCCAACCCTTTCTCGGATGTCTTTGTCACCGACACTCTGTGTGGGGTGTGAGCCACGACAATATATTGCAATCCTAGATTCATTTCTTCTTACAATAGTTATGTAACTTGAAATCTGGGGATTTAGTAAATGCTTTAATAGTTTCCCTATATTTCATGGACATGTGGTCTAGAAAAGATTTATGAGACATAACTTTTAGAATAAATTTTGGTTATCTTTATAATGAAACATTCGAGTTGATTTTCCATTTTCAATTTATATAGTGATATTTGGTACGTGCATTTCGACTATTTTACTTGAAAGCTACGCAAAAACAATTGATAAAAGGAAGGTCGAATTTATAACGTACATTTTATATGTCTTACCTTCCAATTAATAAGCCACATCTTTAATTAGGTGCAAAAATTAAAAAAATTGTTATTTATTATTTATTACCGTGGTGCACTTGACAAAATTAAAAAAAAAACATTTTTTTTTCCTTTCCAAACTATCCCTTTTGTTATTATTACAATTGATATCTAAATTCTTCCATTTGAAACTAATAAGGTATCAGATTCATGACTTATATTATATAGGCTTCACCTCCTCCCAAATAATATTGAACCAAACCTTGGGTGCTAGCTAGTCAATTTCTCGTTTAGTCGTATTGGCAAATTTGATCAAAATGCTCACCCAAGAAAAAATGGAAAACCTTTGGAATTGGTATATTCTTGCTTCAAAATAAAGCAACAAATGGATTAAAAATGCATCTGAAGAAAAGATCAGTCTCTGCTATAGAAAATATTCACCAGCATATTCAGCCAATATTAATTGTAATCAACTAATAAGAGGCTTAAAAAGAATAGGCCAAAGACTCTGACCCATTCCATTAATATCTGAAAGCTGCGGTTCATCCGAAGAAGGGTTTTCTTCTAGACAACGTTCCGTGCACAATTTTACTACAGTGTGCAGAAAAAATTCAAGACAGCAATGGCAGAAGAAATCATTATTCGAAGAAACAAAAGAGTTATCAGCTGAGCATTTGTGGGACTTTCGTGGTGGCTTTTGCCAAAACTTCAAACCCCTATGGCCGACACTTTGTAGAATTTGCTGCAAATATTCTAAACAAAAATATTTGAATTCTGGGGAGAAAATAGGTTCCACATATGGATCCAATGTTGGAAATGATTAAAACACTTGAAGAAAAGAACGTGTTTTTTACTGGAGTTTCAATTCCGAATCTGTTTGTTAACGGTTTTGGAAGAAAAAAAAAAAAGAAGGTAAGGGAAAAAATTATGAATATTTTTATTTTTATTTTAATGTATTTGTAATTAGATATTTACTTTGTTAAAATAAACATGTTTGGTATGTCAAGTTCCACTTATAAATAACCTTCTCCATCTAAGGGAAATGCATCAAACCAACTTTTAATTTAAATTAAAGAGATTTATAATTAACTCATTAATTCATGAGTTACACTATTTATCTACATTATTAATTTTAAGAATAATTTGATAAAGATAAAAACATGTATTAAATTTTATGTAAAAATTAAAATGAAATATTTAATTTCGTACTAATTCAGTAAATAGAAATAGAAATCATTCCGTCCTTAATTATAAATCATTTTACACATTTTTTTCTAATATTACATATGCTCTCTCTATCCGTAAAACAATTTTTTTTTTTATCTTTTATTCTTAATAATCTTCCTCATAAAAATATTTTGAAAAAAAAAAATCTTTACTTTAATATCAATAAAATGACTACAAAACACGTATCTTTATAATTAGAGAGGAAGTACCAAACGAAGAAGATAAATTAAAAAAAAGCTGTCTTGGATATCCATACTTTTGAGTAATTATTAGCTTTTTAACTTTTGTGGGACTTAGGGTTAATCATGATAACTGAAGTACTATTGTAGCAAATTTGGTACTTGAAGTTATGCTCCGAACTCAATATTGATACTTAATATTTGTTTTTATTTCCCCTATCAATTGAGTATTTAAACAATTTTTGAATGTCCATGATAATATTTTTAACTATATTTTGACGTATTTTTTAAAAAGGTAGAATGTGTTGGTCATTTGATTGATTTTATTAATTGAGAAGTGCTATTTTGGTAGCCAAAGTTATGCTCAAAGTTGTAATTAGCATATGCTATTTTTCTTTTTATCCGATTAAATACCAAAACAACTTTTCTTATTTGATAGAAGAAAAAAATTTTTTAAGTATCAAAATGATCAACACATACTTTCTTTGCCAAAAATACGTTGGAATATAATCGGAAGTATTAACCTGGATGTTTGAAAGTTATTTTGGAACTCAGTTGGTAGGAAAGAAAAAAAGGGAACCAATATTGAGTTTGCACATAACTTTATTATTCTCCCTAAAAATAATATAGGTAAATTGGTGATTTTCCTTTTGTAAAGTTATTAATTAATTTATTCTTCTAATAATTAGTGTAATCAGTGGTGGAACTTCAGCACTTTTGAATAAGTGAATGTAAATCTTTTTAGATTTAAAATGTTGTTGGTGAGATTTTATATTACAAATCTACTTATTTAAAAAATAAAATAACTAATTTCAAATAAATTAAAATAGAAATAAAAACATTTATTTTCAAGTAATAGTTTGATATCAAATTTAGTTCGATTTATAATAGTTACGGCGACAAAAAAAAAAAAAAAACAGTACTTATAATTACTTTTAAGAGAGATTCATATATGTTATATGAATTTAATATTTTATGCCTCACGGTGCGTTCAAAACAAGTAATATTTTAAAAAAAAACACTTGTTGCGTTCAAAACAAGTTTAAATCAATTGAGGAGAAGCATGTAAGTGCACTTTAGCAATTTTTTTGGGGATATTTCAGTAGATAAAGTAATAAATATCTAAACTATAGATCTCGAATTTGAATTCTATTAATATTTTCCTTAACATTGCTAAAAAAAAAAAGAATATTAATAAAAAAAAATTAAGTTCCCTCGCAACTTCGTAGATGCTTAACCGCTATAAGTCAAACAAGAGCATACCGAATACTTGAGAGGAAGAAAAGGAACCTTTAGTTGGGTAATCACGTGGGGCATTTGAGCTATATTTAGATAGCTTTGGTTCCCGTAGTAGATGACTAAATGTGCAATTTGTGATGGGAGAAACTTTGGATCAGGGGTTGGATATTAACTTCACCTAAGAGTTAGATTTTGCCAAATATGATTTAACCATATTTCCCATCATGATAATGAGAGTGTTCAATGCAATCTTGATAGTGAAAATTATTGGACCTCAAGATTGATACCACATACGACTCTTAAAAATATAAATATACTGAGAGAAATTCACATAAAAAGTAACCCTAGAGCGATTACTGTTCACAGTCCAGACAAGGACAAACCTTTTTTCCCACATTACGTGGATACAACCAACTTTGAGTGATCCTTGGCCTGTATATAAATAATAAGTGTTAACCATTAAAAAGTATATGCTTTTACTCCATCTCTACCTTCCTTTATTCACCTCGAACTAACTCATTTTTCGGAGGAATATGGGGAAGCAACCCAGATTCCTTCTAACCCATCTTGTGCAGGTTCTCACATCCTACTTGGGAAGGCCCATATATCATGATTAAAGAAAATCATATTGAGAGTTATCGAATAAAGGATATGGATGTAATTGTGTGTTTTGCTTAAGTTATTTTTCATGAGAAATGAAATCCGGAACTCGTCTCGTCTGATGTAATTCCCGAATCCAACAATTCGATTCTATGCTGAAATGAAAATCCATTTCTAACTAGTAATCTTTGGTTGCGTCTCCATAGTTGGTAAAATATTTTTGTAACACTTTACTGGAACCCATCTCGTCTGATGTAATTCCCAACAATTCGATTTTATGCTGAAATGAAAATCCATTTCTTACTAGTAATCTCTGGTTGCCTGTCCATACTTGGTAAAATATTTTCGTAAGTGTTTTACTGTGAACAAATTGTAATACGGTAAAGTAAACCAACAAAAAGTTATTCCGATAAGCTAAATCAGACTTGAATTTTCTGAACTGGGGGAGCTTGCTAGTTCGATGCTACTAGTTCATTAACCGCATCTTGACCGAAGGAACTAGTGGGATTGGTGTATGCCACACGCCAGCCACGTTCGTACTTTGAATATATTTTTTACTATGACAACTGGGTATTTAATGACAAATTAGATACTAATGTTGATCAACATAATGAGAGCTTCAATCTAACATATCACACGGATATAAATGCTTAACAACGAAGGAGAAATCCTCACTCGAAGATGGCTCCTTTAAGCACACAATGCCGATACTGTTCATAGAACTGACACTATTCATCACCAATTCTATATCGAACCTCAAAAAACAGTCCGCATAGGTGCACGTCTATATAAGAAGTTAATAGGCAACTAAAAAAGGTATGTGACATTTTACCACCCGCATTATCATTGCTCTCACATCGAACACCAATTTAAGTATCAGAGGAGTATTGAGACCCATCCGCTACTCTTTGACCATCTCTTTGTGCAAGCATTCGGAACACGGAACTACTCGCAACATCATTTGACCCCCACCATACTCATGGCAAGATTTGAACACATTACATTTTTTAAGAACATCACATCGTGATCGGGATTAGTTACCACGTCAAAAGATTTAATGGGCCAAGAAAAAGACAAGAATCCCCAATGAATACAGAGAACATTCCCGAAGTAGATATCACACCACTCATGGATACGGCTCAGGGCATCATCAACCCCCTTGAAAAATGAATTGGAGATCACCATAGGCCATACATTTCGGCACAGTTTTCGAACCCACAGAAGTCCAGAATCGGAACTAATACTTACAACAGGTTAGCCGCAAATATGCCCAAGGGAAGATTGCAGCCATCTCCGATGTAGACAAGATGAAGTTGGAGATTGATCACTTTGAAGCCTTCTAGCTATTCTTGCAACAAAACAACAATCCCCCTAGCCAAGTGAATGAAGTGGTTGGATTGTTAAACTGAAAAGGAGTAAGAGAACTGGATAACGGAGAAGTACAATTTAGAAGACATGACCCCGGCATGCAAAAAATCCCCGAAGTCCCAACTCCACAAAGGAAGCAATCCCCAAAACATGCTATAACACAAAGAATCCCCTTTGAGCTCCAGACAAAGTTGAATTGGTTGGAACAAAGGATAGACGGAGTGGAAGCCGAGATGCCAGAATACAAGCTTACCATGGCATCACAAATCTTGAACTCTAGCCCTCTATTCCAGGAACTTAGACACGGTAAAATCCCTATAGATTTGTAACTGCCCACTATCGACAAGTATAATGGAACCACAGATCTGGCCCAACACTTGTCCATTTTCAACACCACTTTGGCATTTTATGATCCAGATGAAGTTCTTTTATGTAGGGCCTTCTCTATTACACTCTCCGGAAGGGCCCTTGAATGGTACATGGCCTTACCATCAGCTTCAATTTCCTCTGTCAACCAATTGGGAGATGCATTGCAGGCCCACCTTTTAAACATCTAGCAAAAGAAAGAGGAGACCCTTAGTGAATATTGGACCCAATTTAAACAAGAAGCTCTGAAAGTTAAGGACTGCTTGGAATCAATCTATGTGGATGCATTCGGTCACGGGTTAAAACTGGGAAAACATTTCTAAAGGCTTACTGTCAATTGGCCCAAAACAAGTAAAGATCTCCTTCAGAGAGTCGGAACATGAATTCGCGTAGAGGACTCGGAGAGGAACAAAAGAACAATCCACAGGCCGAAATGGGTGAACAATCAAAGTCGAGTTACAAGAATAGAAACAACAAAAAGCATAAACATAGCCAGTATCAGGGTCAAGGTAGTAGACAACAACACTTTGGAAATGATACAAAATACCTTTCAAGGAGCCCATATATAGAACCCAAGACACATTATGCACCAGAACTCCAGTTCGCTCCTAGTACCAAAACGGCCAAACCAATGCAAGAGGCAACTAAAGTGCCTGGAAAGCAACCATAGGGCAACCATCCCCCTCACAATCAATTCAAAGGGAAGCCGCATATGACTTTGGGAAAGTTGCCATGAAGCAACCCGAACTACACTCCGTTGAACACCCGAAAGTCTACAGAAGATAAAAAGTCTGGGAATTCTGACTCCCACAAAGGCCATGAACACTCCCATACAAAAAAAAAAAAAGGTTCAAGATCGATACTACAATTTTCACCAAGATGTAGGACACTACATAGATGACTGCCACCACTTAAAGAGGGAGATCAAAAGTGCAACATAGAGAGGGCTACTCACGCAATTCATCAGCACAGTACATATTGTTCAACCAACCCCACAGTAGCAACCAATGACACCAAGGATCATTGATATGATATCCGGTGTCAATGTAGATTGTTTAGCATCCTTAGGGAAGAAATTGAAATCACTTCAACATCAATGATAAATGATGATATCCTTCTTGTTGTCGAGATGACGATCGTAGGTTGCCCGCTGAAGCGGATCCTCATAGATATAAGAAGTTCAGCTAACATCTTGTATTATGAAGCATTACAAAAATGGATCTCAAAGACGGAATAATCAAATCAAAAGCAATCCCACTGGTTAGTTTTTCTGGTGAAGCCATATATGAATTAGGAACTGCATCTCTAGAAGTCCAACGGGGGCCGGAAATGAGACCTGTGAAACAAATGTGTGAATTCATTATTGTTGACTCTCCGTTAGCATATAACAGCATATGGGGAAGACCAGGCCTGAATGTGATGAGAGCACAGGTTAACACCTTTCAGAATTCAGTCATCATATCATATGAAGTAACACAATTTGTCTTGCAAGGAGACATTAAAACCACCCACACTTGCTATAAAGTTGCAATTTCCTAAGTAACCCCGAACCAAGAAAATAGGGAGAAGGAAATTCGGGACCTTGAGGAAGACCTGATCAAGCTCGCTGCAGAGTTGGAAGAATACCAGATACATGTTGCTCACCTTGATCGCAAAGTTACCATCGAGAAAGAACTACTAGTCCAAATGAAACATGAACTTCTCAACCTTCTGGCTAAATGCCAAAATGTTTTTGCGTGGTCAACTAAAGACATGAGAATGATCCCAAGAGAGTTAGCTGAACATCGTCTGGGGATTCTGGAGACCTATAATTTGGTACGTCAAGGAAAATTGTTTTATACTCCAAAGAAAAAAGAAACCATAAAAGCAGAATTTGGTGATTTGCTTTCAGCAAGAGAGTGCAATTCCCCAAGTGGCTATCCAACCCGATGGTAGTCCCAAAACCAGTCCGTTCATGGAGAATCTATATTGATTTCACCTCACTAAACAGGGCTATTCCAAAGAAACCATTTCCAATTCCTCGAATTGACCAGTTAGTAGATGCAACAATGGGATTTTTATACCTTTGCTTCATGGATGCATAAAAAGGTTATTATCAAATCCAAATGGCAGAAGAAGTTGAGGAGAAGACTTCCTTCGTAACCCCACATGGATTATTTTGCTACAAGAGAATGCCATTCAAACTTAAAAATGCAGGAGCAGACTTTCAAGATATGATCAATTGGATGTTTACCCCACAATGGAAGCAAATATAGATGATTTACTTGTAAAAGCCACAACTCAGCAAGGATTCTTCTCGGACTTGGAAGTAAGTTTCAAAATGATGATGCAACACGGTTTGAAACTGAACCCCATTTGAGGTAGAAGCGGGAAAATTTTTGGGGTATATGGTTTCCCGAAAAGGAATTGATGCAAATCAATCAAAAATCCAAGCATTGACGAACATGAAACAGTCCATATCCATTAAGAAAGTACAGAGGTTGATTGGTCAGATCGTGGTTTTGAACAGATTCTTGTCCAAGGCAAGAGAGAAGTCGCTCCCATTCTATCAGGTAATCCAGAACCCAAAGAATTTCAAATGGACTTCAGAATGTGATGAAGCCTTCAAAAAACTCAAACATTCTTTGGGCTCCCCCCATTCACGGAGAAATATTATACACATATCTGTCCGTATCGCCTTATGCTGTAAGTTTCGCTTTATGCGCTCTATAGGGTTCAAGCATAAAGCCTGTATACTACATCAGTCATGTTCTCCAAGGACCTAAAATTCGATACTCCACCTTGGAAAAGCGTGCACTAGCTTTGTTGGTTACTACAAGAAAATTAAAACCTCATTTACAAGCCCATTTTATACAAGTGCTAATAAATGCTCCTATTAGGCACATAATACACAAGTCTGATATGGTTGGAAGGCTCATGAAGAGAGCGATAGACTTTTTCGAATTTGACATTCAATACTTCCCTTGGAACGCAATGAAAGGTCAGGTTTTCTCAGATTTTGTTCTCAAATGCATAATGCCGAGATCCGACCAAAACCTAAGACTAAATTCTGAAATCACTTCTCCTCAGGATTGTTGGATATCGCATATAGATGGCTCAGTTGATTGGCGCTAGGTCTTCTTTTTGATAAGCCTAAAAGAACCATGATTGCTTACTCATTAGAATACAATTTTCCCATAAGCAACAACGAGTTTGAATATGAGGCTTTTCTAGCAGGGTTGAGAGTCGTAGAAAGCCTCCACATCTTGCACCTTATTGCAAAAACCGATTTACAGCTTTTAGGAGGACATATCAATGGTGAATATGAGGCAAGGGAAGGAAACATGTAGCAGCACCTGACCGAAACATAGAAATTCTTTCAAAAGTTATAATGTATCAAAGTTGAACACATAGCACCCAAAGACAAAGCAGAAGCGGACTTTTTTTCAAAGGTCAAGCAACGAACTCAAATGCAAGGAACATGGATCAAACTCTTGGAAAGGAAAGCATTGACCTTCCACAACTCATAAATATTGAAGTCATACCAACATGGATGGTCTTGATTCATCAATACATATTCGATGGAATATTACCTAAAGATCCAGTTGAGACCAAGAAAGCTAGGACCATGTCATCCAAATACGTTATTGTTGATGGACAACGTTTTAGGAGGGCATACTTATGTCCACTACTCAAATGCATCACTGCGGATGAAGGTAATTATGTGTTAAGGAAAGTGCATGAAGGGATTTGTGACTGTCACATCGGAGCTAGGTCACTAGCCTGCAAGGTCATGAGAACAGGAAACTTCTAGCCGACTCTTGAAGTTGATGCAGTCAATTTAGTGAAAACTTACCGCAAATGCCAAATCCATGACAACATATACCATCTTCCCAAAATTGAGTTCCACTCGTTGAACAACCCCATTCCATTTCATCAGTGGGAAATGGATCCCATGGGACCCTTTCCTAAAGTATTGAGAGGTAGAGAATATTTGGTTGTCGCAGTAGACTATTTCATAAAGTGGAATGAAGCATGAGCTATAGCATCTATTATAGCTTGGAAGGTGAACGAGTTCTTCTGGGAGGAAGTCATTGTCTGGTTTGGAATACCCAAGATATTTATTTCAGACAATGAAAAACAATTTGAAGCAAAGGAATTTCAAGAATTCTGTTCTGAATTGCAAATTGATCAACTCTTCACTTTTGTGGGTCACTCGCAAACTGATTGACTAGCAGAAGCATCGAATCGGATCATTCTCCAAGGGTTGAAGAAAATGCTTAACGAAGAAAAAGGGAAGTGGGTAGATGAATTGCCCAACTTCCTTTGGTCATAAAGGACAACTTTGAATGCTTGAACCAAAGAATCACTATTCAACTTGTGCTTTGGAACAGAAGATCTAATCCCGGTGGAAATCGAGAGCTCTTCTAGCCGCATCAATTTGTTTATTGTAGAGTGGAATGACCAAAAGTTGGTCGAAAACCTCAATTTATACAAACGAAAGCAGGCAAGTTATTACAATAGGAAGGTTCCGAGGTAACAACTTTAAGTTGGTGATTTAGTTCTCCAGAAAAACCAAGTAAGTCGGCAAGATGCAAATCGAAAATTAGATCCGACTTGGGAAGGTCCATATCTCATCATGAAGGACTATTAGAATGGAAGTTACAGAATGGAGGACATGGAAGGCAATGATGTAGCTAGAACCTGGAATGTAATGAATTTGAGAAATTTTTTTGTATAAGTCTTTACCTTTTTGTAGTACCTTTACATGAACCTAGATGTATTTTGTAATTGTACAGATCAGATAATCTGCATTATTCAATGAAATTAAGTTCCACACGTAGCATTTTTGCTCGCATTACTTTAATTAAATTCCTTAATGCCTTGACAATAGTCACAAAGAAATTAAACCGGAACAAAAGTTGTCATTC
>JAOXNR010000202.1:0-11447 GCA_028571225.1 Parsonsia alboflavescens | reverse complement strand
GAATTTTTGCTACAGTGCTCATGAAGCCAAAATTCCGTTACGGTAACGGTTGGAGCGCCCACATTAAGGCGCGCTCCGCAGTGCACCTTAACAAATCCGATGAAATAGATATTCATTTTTAAAAAATGACATAATATACATTTTATTATATTATAAATTATACTTCATCTCTCCCACTCATATAAAAGTTGATAGTCATTATTTTAAATTAAAAAAAAAAAATCTTCTAGTTCCCCTTTTACGTAATACTCTTCTCGTCTATACATCAATAAAAGATTTATAAATGTCTTAAAAGATCAAGCACGCTTTAAATTTTATTTATTTTTTAGGATTTGGTTAATAATTATATTTACAAAACTAATTAAAAGACATGCATAAAGTTTTTATTAATGTATAGCAAGTGTTAGACAAAAATATATCAGAAAATCTAGATTCAATAAATATAAGACAACATTCCCTCCATAACTAAATATAAAATCATCGATAATCATTTTATAAAAATTAATTTAACATTATTCTTTCTAAAATATTCTCTAATTATCTATTAAAAAATTTGAATACCATTTCACTATATATTATTAGTGGAGTAATATAGAAAAAAAATAATTTCAAATACCTAATTAACTAATAATAATATATGACTTATAATTAGCGTTAAAAAAAAGTTAATTAGATAGTGACGGAGGGAGTGAGTATTAAATAGGGGTAAGATTAGAAAAAAACATAATAATGCAAAATTATGCGATAGAAAAAAGGTGACTAACAACGTATAGTGAAATGGAGGGAGTAACATGTGTCATCCAAATTGAATGTATCATTTGACTTGATAAATTAAAAAAACAAAAATGTTTAACATAATTCATTTTTTAGCATCTTTGTCAAACTACTGGAAGCACCCGAGCTTTTAATTATCATATTATTAAACTTTATTTTTTTCTTTGCTTACCTAATTTTATATTAGACTAAGACATAGTTGGATCTCTGCATGATTACCGGGGCAGTCTTATAACTACAACGACGCCACAAACTCGAACACGCCTACAGACTACAGAAACACGAGAAGTCTAGAAATTCGACTCGAAACAGTGAAACTGAGGTTCCATCTCCGGTGAGTCAAGTTCCGATTTCGTTTGTTCTCTTGCTTCCTATGCCATTATCAACTTTTATCCATTTCACGTTTCAGCTCCCAAGGCCAAGGCCTCCTTTACAAGAAGAACAATAGTGTTAGTTTCTTCAAAAGGTACTGTTAAATATCTGGGGCTGCACATTTTTTTTTTAATATATATATTTTTAGAATAAGGGTATGATTTGTAGAGAAAAAGTTCCTATTTTTACCAGGCGAGGAAGAGAATGTTTCAGCATTTCTTGTGTATTTGTGCCTTTAATGGGGAATAGTGAAGCAAGGTTTTTTTTGCCCCTTATGAAATAGACCCCTTTATTTGTTTATTTTTGTATTCTTTAGTTCTTCCTTGGTTATAATATTGTGATAGTTTTTTTTCCTGTTTTTGTTTATTCCGTCCAACCTCTACCCAATAAAAAGTTAAAAGAAAAAAAAAATTGCATCTTTTTATTCTGTCAGCATCCGAATTTGGGGCTAGTGTAGTGGTCCTAGAGTTTCATCCGTATTTTTAGATTCATGTTAATTTTGAATTTTTGCAAATTTCCAGTGCAGAAATACTTAAGAAATAGCCTTGTATGCAAATTAGAATTAGGGGGGCTAGTTTGTCTAAGTAATGTGAAGTTGTCTTTTATCTTTATAGTTGTTGTCTCACCCAGTTGTTATCAATATAATCCCATGTAAAGAAGTCTTATTTAGATTATTATTGTTTACTCTCGAGTCAAGTTAGATATATAGTTTAATTTCTATTCTTTTGGGAATCTCTACTCATGAAATTTTCTGCTCATGATATAGTAGATACTTTGATAATTACGATGATAAAGATGGATGCAACACCAAATGGCCTTTGCCCTTTGGGCACCTTGCATTTAACTAATTGTATGTGAAACTGACTGAAGTTCATGGTTTTTGTATTGAGGACAAAATTTTCTGCGGGCAAATCTGTTGATCTGATTTGTCACTTTGAGCATGTTGATGTAGTAAACTCAAGAACCAGCGAGACCATGAAATCTAGATCAGCTAAAAAAAACACACACACATGAGGTATTGGGATGCCAGAATTTGCCGTCTATATCCTTTGTGGTGGTATTTGTTACCTTCAACTCCCTCAACGGAGGCTTAGAATCATTACCAGCATGTAGGCCTCTTCAATACATTAGAAACAAGCTTCGCTTATGTTTTATGCAGTTATTGTAAACTTTATGCACAAGAATTGACCAAGCACCAGTTAAGTTCTTTCGCTGCTGAATCAGTGTGCAGATGAATAGAGTTTTCCTTAGATTTACTGACAGCATTCTGTTTCTTTACTTTATGGTGTCAGCAGAGGATCAGAATGCGTACTTGCTTCAGAAAAGTTGCTCGATTAGGTGCTGCAATTGGCAATCTACGTGATCATATAATCGACACGATCTTGACACATTTGCCACTGCAAGATGCAGCAAGAACCAGCATTTTGTCACGCCAGTGTAGATATAAATAGTTGAAACTTTCACAACTTGTATTTGATGCTGGATTTGCCCGAAAATCATCTCAATCAAAATATAAGTTATTCATGAGAATTTTTCAGGTCCTGCTTGTTCACCGTGGACCAATAACTAAATTCGTCCTGTCTATTCCTATCCTGGAGAAGTGCCCTGAAATTGACCGACTTTTGCTTTTCTTATCGATGAAAGGAGTAAAAGAATTAACCCTTCACATTTTGAAGGGTGATTTTTACCGGTTGCACTCTTCTCTATTTTTGTTCCCTCAACTGACTCATCTGAACATCTATGGTCGTGTTTTCAACCCTCCACCTTCTTTTTGAGGGTTCAGTAACCTTGTTCAACCGAGCTTGTATGCCATAATTATTTCTGAAAGCCTGTCCACTTTGATTTCCCAGTCCCACATGCTAGAGCATGTGACCATCGGAAGCTCTTGAAGTTTGATCCTTGATGCCGTTGCTCCAAAACTGAAGTTCTTGCAGTTGAAGACACGTTTTAACATGGTTCGCTCCTTTCGTGCCCCCCTTCTCGGCAATGCTGCATTCCACTTGAAAGTGCCCAGGTGTGTGGAAGCATTTGAAGAAGAACAAGCATCTGGCTTTCAGATCCTCTTGAGCTCTTCTCCTTCTATTCAGAACCTTGCTTTGGACTATTACCATCTAAAGGTAAAATTGGCTTCAAGTTTAAACATATTTTTGTCCTCTAGCCTAACCTTTTATTTCTCTGTTTCCAGTCCTTGGCTGCAGGTGGCATATCTCCTGATTTAACCCGGAAGCTTCTGAAAGTGCTTAAATTATCTGCAATATGTTTTGCGACGGCAAATGAGGTCACAAGTGCTCTGATGTTGGTCACATCTTCTTTAAACTTGGAGAAGATTACATTTGAGGTGACTGAATGACATATCGTTTTTTTAGTTGCGTTTTGGAGTTCATGCTTGAAGAACCATACTGCTTGTTGCAGCCATTTCTGGATCAAGAGGGCTTAATAATTCATGATGTATGATATTTTGAAGAACTTGGAAAGAAAACAGATCTTTCTTCCTCCAAAATTCGTCAAGTGGAAATGTTGAATGTATCTGGATCATAGCCTGAGCTGGAGTTCATCAAGATGTTCTTGCGTAAAACTTAAGCTGCTTGAGAAGGTGATTATTGAACCAAACCCGAGGAATGTTTCTGATGGAAGTTTAAAATCTTGAAAAAAGTTTCCCAGTGGCAACGTGCCTCGCCTGCAGCAGTGATGGAATTCAGATCTCCATGGTCTCTGGACAGGGAGAATGATGATACAATATACTTTCTGTTCTTGGTAATCAGAGGCTGAACATGATGATACAAAATACCTTTTGTTCTTGGTAATCAGAGGCTATCTGTTGATTAGGTTGATCCAAATATTTTCTAATTAATTCCGCTTAACTTTAGATAGGTTGATCTTTTTGTTCCTAAATTATACAATGATCAAAAGCTTAATTGGATGATGAATGCCAAGTACTTCAAATCCGGCTGAATTGAGCATCATTGGGACGATCCACTTTTATATTTTACGATCCATATGTTTATGCCATTCGAATCTTCGAAGTCTATGTATAAATATTCTTAGTACTTATTTATTCCATGACTATTGACAAGTATTATCATTCATTATAAGTCATTATATTTTTATTCGTTTCCATTAATCATAAATAATATATATATATATATAATATTATTAATTATAACAATATAGCCATTGATAATTTGTAAATAAGGATTGAAGAAATAATAGTCTATTCTAATATTAATATTGATTAATTTCTTAATTGATCAATAAAAAATGGCAATTTGAAAAGAGACAGGGGTGGGTAGATTTTTTATTATTTATTTTTTACTAGGAATATCTGGTAATTTCACGCAAGTAAAATTAACCTGAATTTTGAAAGGAAAAAAAAATTCCAGTACCCATCTGTTTGACAAAGCCTTTGCCTTGGCATGATCAATACCTTTCGTTTTGGCCGAAGGTTTGGCGCAGCCAGGCTGTCGCATTGGACCCTTGATGTTTACAATTTTACATATTTTTGACTCTCAAGCAGTGGGCCCCCCCAACTCCTATCGAAATCATTCACCACGGCAAAAAAATTAAGCATCCAGAGTACGTCCTCACGTTCAAAATAAATATCTTATATTTCATTTTGAATTATTATAAATTAAATGTCTCATGTGAATTTTTAGTTAAGATGGTCCCTCATATTTGAATTAAAATATTGTTACGTCGTTGATATTTATTTTTAATCATTAGGATTATTGTCATAATAGTCAAAATCATCACATTTCGATCATTCTTTGGTGGCGATAGTCACTTGTTAGGTCTATGAGAAAATTGAAAGATTTAATATGTCTAACAACTCAAAACTAAAAAATAAAAATATAAAAAAGTCTATCGAAACCACGACAAAACTTTTTATTACCTGAAATTAGTTTATTAGACTATCTCTTCTTTGCAATCATGGACTCTTCCTACTCTATGTTGAACTACAAAATCTATTTTATGCCATTTTTATTGTTTTTTTAAATTTTTAATTAGTTTTAAGGAGTTGAACAATGTTTTTCATATATGACCATAACTATCATGAAAATAGCGAGAACATAGTGGTTTGGATTGTTATGGTCACACATAAATTGTTAAGGAACTGTAATGATTGAAAATAAACTTCAAGGATCTAACAACGTTTTGATCCAAATATAAGGAATCACCTTGACTAAAAGCCCATATCATTTCCTAAACTAATAAAAAATTTATTAAGAGAATTGGCAATATAATGAATTAAGTCAAACTTTTTTTTATTAAAATGTATACGTCAACGGGGGTGGGGGGAGGGGGAATATTATACATCAACGTACTAAAAGGGAGGTTGATACATCACCTCAATTGCCCTTGTATTCTGATGGGTTTTTTTTTTCCAAGCCAATATTACGTGTGTCAGGGGACAAAATTTTATTTATATTTTATTATTTATACACAATCAAACTTAATTGATCATCGAGAGAGCTCGATCAATGATAATACTTTTACAAATGCACCACTCCTGTGAATGAAATAGATAGCCATTCTCCGTTTTACAAGAGCTTAAAAACTTCGTCTTCGTGTTGGATCTTGTGTCTGCTATATATATATATATATATGGCTCCTCATTCTCCGTTCAAATTTTATTCGTACAGAGAATTCTTTTTTGTACCTTTAACGTTAGCTGTTATTACCAGTATTCTTATTTTCTCCTACATCTCTTCTACCTCAAAATTATTGATTCATCCTCCTCGTCTTCACGCCGAACCAGCTCTCAATGTCAACGTTGAATATCATGAACAACAGCTTTATAATAACTTCTCGCCTTCTGCTGCACCGGCCGATTGGGAACTGGCCAACTTCGGTAGCTTAGGAGGAGTACTACTGGAGGAAACTAGTCCTCCGGCGGCCATGACAAAAGCCGCCGGTGAAACATTTTCCGGATCAGACGATGTTGAGGAAGCTTCTCATAGTCAATGGCCAATAGGAATATTCCAACAAGGAAATGGAGGTATGAAAGAGCTTCTATTGTTTATCTTCATCTTAATTAGTAGAATATTGTTTGCAAATTGGGTTGAAAATTAAACATGACTTTTTAATATTCTTACATCATTCTCTTCTACTACTTTCCTTTTTCATAAGTGTTTTAATTATGGAAGACAATATTTAGAGAAGTACAATTTGAGACTAATTAAATTAAACTGATATTGTAGAGGATATTGATGAAATTCAAATTTGGAACTTTTATTCTCTACACTCCTCACTCCATCAATTGCATTGTCGATGTGGTATAGTTTTATTTTTCATTAGTAGATTTTTTTATTCATGTCAAGCCAACTCAATGATTTGTGGGAGCGACCAAGACATAATGTACGGGGATTATTTTTTAAATTTTTTTATATGAGGTCAATATCAAAAAAAGATTTTTTTTTTTTTTTTTTTGAAAATTTGGGTGTGAAGGCTGGTTGGTATAGAAAATTCGTTAATCCTTGCCATTGGCTGCCTTTTATATCAACTTTAATGAGAGTATTATTTTTCTTAGTCACTTTTCTTTTTCCACGAAAAAGATAAGATTCTTGTGACTTACTATAAAATATTATAATTAATGAGTCTCAATATGATATTACTTAGTCGGAAGAAAACTTTTCACTAGTCCTTAATAACTCGAAATGATTCTCAATATTCTCATTTAGCTCTTGTATTAATTAGTATGTAATTAAGGTATTTAAAAGATGAATTAAGAAGAAGACGATGTCGTTGGTCCGAATTAGTTACCATATGTATGTTTAGTATGGTTCTTTAGGAGTCATCGTCAAACTAATTAAAATTATTGGATTAATCCTAGTTAACGCATTGGGATTGCCTCCGTTGGGATTTTTGTCGTCATTGAGAGTTCCGGAAGAAAAGACAGGATGGAAAGGAACTCTCGTTGGGACTGACAGGCATGCCTCAGTTATGCCAAAAATCACAATGCAGCAATAGAAAAGATAAAAGAGGCAGTACGCCTTCTTCTCTTGGGAGGCTTTCATTAATTTAATTAATTCGACTCCCAATGCTCAGACTTGATTGATCATGAATATCTCGTTCTATCTTAATACACAATATTTAATTAAGTAATTAATTTATCCCTTCAATTTTGGTTTTTTTTTTTGTAATTATTGAGGATAAAAATAAGAAGAAAAAATAAGATAGTATTTAGATATTAATATTTGTAAAATGACCTATATCCGATTACATATAAAACAATCTTTAAATTGTTTATATTTTATTGAGAGCTAATATACAGTGATTTCCCTTTTTGTTATCCTTTCAATTTTTTCTTAATATATTCTATATGCGTATTCATTTGATTCAGGGGAAAATGAAGATAACAGCTGGGATGTATTCCATGATAGAACCTTATTTCTGGAGGAATACAAGGAAATGAAGAAAAGACTAAAGATATATGTATATCCCCACAGCAAAAGCCATCCATTTGCAAATGTGCTGTTACCAGTAAAAAATGAACCAGGAGGCAACTATGCCAGCGAGAGCTACTTCAAGAAATCTCTGTTCAATACTCATTTCATAACTGAGAACGCGTCCGAGGCAGATCTGTTTTTCCTCCCATTTTCAATTGCCAGTTTGAGGCACGATCGAAGAGTTGGAGTGGGTGGAATCCAAAATTTTATCAGAAGCTACGTTTTCAACATCAGCCAAACGTACCCTTATTGGAACAGAACCGGAGGTGCCGATCACTTCTACGTCGCCTGTCATTCTATCGGAAGATCAGCCATGGAGAAAGCTGTCCAAGTGAAGCTGAATGCTATTCAAGTGGTTTGTTCCTCTAGCTATTTCCTTTCCGGTTATGTTTCTCACAAAGATGCATCTATTCCTCAAATCTGGCCTAGAAAAGGGAAGCCTCCATATAATCCGCCATCAAACAGGTAATTAATTAATGATTTACTACTTTCGATGTTAATACCGCTTATATCCTTGTTTGGATAGATTTTTTTTTTCCTTTTTTTTTTGAAAAATAAGAGTACTTAACTAAAAAAATAATTGTTGTTGTTTTCCTAAAATGTCATCTAGCCATCCTTACAAATATTTTTAACGAGTATATCATTAAAAAAAAAATTTAAAAATACTTAATTAACTTACAACAATTAGTTAAAATTACGGAAGTATTTGTTTCAAATATATTAATTATATTTTAAGTAATATAACAATTTTTTAAAGGAATAATAAAACATATGTATTTTATAAGATTTTTAAAAATACCTTTTCATACAAATTAATAACATTTTATATTAAAAAACAAATTTAAATTACTACAGAAAACAATTATTTTAGGCAAAAAAAAATTAAGCTCATCCAATTATTCTTAAAACCTTTAATTTCATCTTCAGGAAGAAGCTGGCCTTCTATGCAGGGGCATTGAACTCAAGGGTACGGAAGTTTTTGGTCGAAGAATGGGAAAAGGACTCAGAGATGTCGGTCCACCGTAGCCGGCTGAAAACGCCATATTCCGAGGCACTTCTCGGAAGCAAATTCTGCATCCATGCCAAAGGCTTCGAAGTAAACACGGCTCGTATAGGGGATGCGTTGTATTACGGTTGTGTTCCGGTCATTCTGGCCGACTTCTACGATCTCCCCTTCGCAGACGTACTGAACTGGAACAGTTTTTCTGTTGTTGTTTCCACTGTCGAAATTCCCATGCTGAAGAAAATTCTTCAGCGGATCGTAAGTTCGAGTGAATATATGAGATTACAAGAGAATGTCTTGCAAGTGCAGAAACACTTTCGGTGGCACGACACCCCACTGGATTATGATGCTTTTCACATGGTCATGTATGAGTTGTGGATTCGAAGAAGCCATATCAGAGTTGCAGAAACCGTTAGTTGACGCCCAAGCCTAGGCCAAAAAAATAACAGTGTAAATTAAGACACAAAGTTCTCCAGGTGTACACGGGGCATTTTTTATAGATATATGCATAGTCATTTCATTTTATTTTTTAATTTCACTCCTTCATTCTATTTGTAATATCTTTATCATGAGAAATTTTTGTGATATATTTGTAGATCAGCTTGTTGATCTATTTTACTATACATACATTTACCATCAAGGATAGTAATGAAAGTTTCATAACACAAATTCTTTCCTTTTACTAAATTTCATTAGAGATTAGTGATCTTATGCTCATTGAATCAACCATAATTAGCAAAATAGAATGACAGCATAAAGTAATGAAATTGATATAACATAGTCTTAAGAAGATGATTATTGACAGCTAGTTAGCATGTTACCCATGTTAAGAGATCATATAAGATTTTATTTGATATAAAAGCATTGTAACATGTAATAGTAGGTTTAGATGACTAGCTTAGTCAAATGACCACTCTAAATGATACTTCTTTTATTACAAAATATAAGTCATCAAAAATTATTTTGCAAAAAATTAATTTAACTTTTTTCTTTTTAAAATACTCTTTAATCATCCATTTAAAAATCTAAACACTAGTTCACTATATATCATTAGAGTTCCAATAAGTCTCACCAAGTAGTATTAATAAGTCTAGCTGAAATCCTCTCCCTTCTCTCTAGAATCTTTTTTTGCCTAGCTTCTTTAGCAAGGAAGATGGTGGCTATCATGCCACCACCCGCAGCAAGCCCTCCAGCGGCAACATCTCTCTATGGAAAAGGCTCATTCTTGTCTCTTTTCAATTCTCAGGCCAATGGCAACACCACACCAGCAATTCCATTGAAGCCACCCTAAACCTTCAAGGGGGAACTGGCATTCTTCTTCTCTAAGGAGGAGATTGAAAAGCTATCAAAACCATTCAAGTTGGAGTTGATAGGAAAATTCTCATATGGGAAACCTTCACTCGACATAGTCAGTAATCGATTCAAACAATTGGCTTTAAAGGAGACTACACAATTGGACTAATTGATGCACGACATGTACTAATTCGAGCAAAACACGAGGAAGACTATTGCAGGCTGTGGCTGTAGGGCGTTTGGATGGTCACTGGCATTCCAATGCGAGTACTTAATGGACACCACAATTTCATGTGAAGGAGGAGCCATCAACAATTCCGGCATGGATTTCCTTCCCCAACCTCCCAATCCATTTTTTCAAGAAGGAAATCCTACACTTGTTCTCATTGATTATTGGGAAACCATTAAAAGTTGATATTCCTACTACTAACATGTTGAGACCAAGCATAGCACGGGTGTGTGTTGAGTTGGATTTGTTGCACACATTTCCAAGTAGGATCTAGATAAATCAGGAATATTTGGGCTTTTGGAAACCGATTAAATGTGAGCACACACTACAATATTGTTCTTATTGTAGGAAAATTGGGCATTCTCAGAAACGTTGTCATGTGAAAAACCTAGAATTGAAGCCAGCAAAGTTGTAGGGCAAGCCCGAAAACACGGGAGTCGCTCAATAGCACCTAAAGGAGAAGAATTTACAGGTCTGGAAAATTAAGAAGGCTAATACGATGGCCCCGATCCCGAAGCAATAAGTGGAGCAACAGAGAGCACCGACGGAGGGAGAGGGAAAGGAGGAAAACCCAGGCCGATTACATGCAGGATCTCAGGAGAAAGAATAGTCGGTTGCATAGGCTTCAACCGATAACCCTAGCTCGGGCAAAAATACATCGCCAAAAGAGAATAGTGGAGAAACAAAGAAAAATGTCAAGCAGGCTTCAAGAATTCCAGCAAACCAACTAGTACCCGGTGTTCTGGCCGACGGAGCAGCTCTATAGAAACAAACGGATGCTCAATCTAGTGCGTCGGTTGACTCTGCCCCAGACTAAGACGTTGTCAATCCAACTCGGAAAGACAGGATTATGGAGTTTGTTGCAAATATCAAGGGAATAAACTTGCATGTGGAGTTACCAGAGATGAGTGATGTTCAGTCAGCCCCCCCAAATGTCATTAAGAAGAGGAAATATGTTCCTCCTTCAAATATGCTTACAAGATAACAGTCCCGACATAGCTCATCTTCCAATCAATCAATATGAAGAAGCTCCTTATCTAGAATATAAGAGGTATAGGTAATTCTAACTCTTTGGATAAGCTAAAAAACCATATTTTAGTGATTAAGCCTCAAATTGTAGTTATATTAGAGCCTATGACTAACTCTTCAAGGATTGCCTCTTATGCATTTAAACTCAAAATGATCCATCTTTTCTCTAATTCCAATTTAAAATTTTGGTTATTATGGTGTTCTGAATTGCTGATAAATGTTCTATGTGTTGGGATTTATGCCCAAAAAGGCTATCATTTTCTGAGAAAAAGTGTAAAATACTATAATCTAAATAAGTAAT
>JAOXNR010000201.1:0-11448 GCA_028571225.1 Parsonsia alboflavescens | reverse complement strand
TTCATCGTCCTACTCAAGATATTATACTTGTATATGAAATACAAGTCTTGTTCATAGCCTCATTGAGTAGTGTCCTTCGATATCCATCACATAAAGACTCAATTATTGTAAAGAAAAGAGAAGAAAAATCAAATCCTTTTAAAAAAACAAAATACAAAACAAACAGGAATAGATGTCAAAACAAAGGATTGAGAGGGCTATACAACCAAAAAAAAAGAGATGAAATCTTTTCGGACAACCTGTAACACCTTTGCAAAAAACTGTACAGTATGAAACAACTATATATTATAGTACATTTCAAAAGATAAAGACACTATACCGAAAATAACCCATATAACCTTCCAACTACTTAGATAACTCACAAACAACTCATACACAACCATTTCCTCCATAAAGATTCAATCTTTGTAAAGAAGAGAAAATAAAAATCCGATTTTTTATAAAAAAATATGAAATCTTTCCAAACCATAGTTTCCAAGACAAAGGATTGGGTGGGCTATACAACCAAAAAAAACAAAAATGGTGAAATCTTTCCAAACCATAATTTCATAATATATATCAAAACACTAAAAGATCACACCTATCCAAATAAAAATAAACCTTGATTGCATAAAACTTCAACCTTTCCAAAGATTCGAGGTGGAAAGAACAGGTTGTTTTTTTTTAAAGCCTTCGAAGTTGCAGCATCGCCTCACGGTGGAGGAGAGAGTTTGGTGCAGCTGAAAGGAAATTGAACAATGCAGATTATGAAAAATGAAAGAAAGAAGAGATTTGTTGTTTTTAGCCAAGTAAGGGTATAAGGGTAATCTCATTTTCAAAAGCTATTATATTTTGAAATATTAAAAGATTGGACAAAATTTAAATTGGTTATTCGAAAGTGGCAACCCTTTGCAATTTCCACTATAAAAATAATTAATATGAATATAATCAAATAATTAAAATAATACTCTAATTTAAAACCTAAAATTCCAACCAAATATCCAAACTAATAAAATGACAAATGCAAATTTCAGCATAATACAAGGATAGCACAAAAAAATATTTAAGGAAAATGTCTATGAATCAAATTTTTTAAAATAATAACTCAAATTTTATGGATTGTAACTTTATATTTTTTATAATACAAACACTACTAACAAAATACGAAAACTCACGGATTCAACTAATTAATGCGTTAATTAGTTGACAAAAATGATTTTATAAGTATTTTAAAAAATGAATAAAGGTTTCGCGGGCTAGGGCAACAAAATCCCATCGAAGTCCTTACTTATGTCGAACAAACTGAGGTCCAATTATGTAAAGACTTTATTTTTTAAGGCTTATTCTATTAGGTCCCTCATATATTGACACCACTAATAATATTGAATTCTTTTTTTTTAGTTTATTTTATTTCTTCATGTTTATCAATTTGTGAATTAATACTACAATAATAAATTAATTTTCTTAAAAAACCACTAATGCATGTAACAAGACTATTTTTATACCATGGCAATTTAATTTCTCTCATAATTTTATTTTCCTATATAGATTCTAATCAACATGTCATATATCGATGTCAAAAAGCAATGACAAAAAACTCTAAAAATTTATGTGGAAGATGTTTCTAATTTATATTTTAAAATAATACTCGTTGTGTTTATACAATTACCCTTGACAACAAAGAAATTTGAAAGGAAAGAAAAACGAAAAAGCGAAGGCAATTTAATCGACTACACATAAATATATATATATATATAAAATATACTTTTATTCCATATTTTTCTTTTTGAAAAGAAATATATAATAAAAAGTGTACTCCACCAAGATGTATTGACCATGATCACATCCAGCAAGACCATATTTTGTTCAACAACATTAGATTTTTCTTAACTCAATCATATCAAAGATATATATATTGGGAATTTCTTATATTCCAATTAACATAAAGTTTAGTTGAGAATGCTGGCCAACTAATCCCATTAATTCATTCTTTCTCAAGGAGTTTGTCCAACAAACCAAACTCTTCTCTTCGCCACAATATTCCCTATAAGTAGGCCCTCGAGTCATTTCCCTTATAACTCACATTAAAATTAAGCCAAGTAATTAAAAATCTTCTGCAAACTCATCCTTAATTATTTTCCAGCAATCTATCGATCATGGCTACATTTTCCATTAACTTTTGCTATGTTCTTTCTTTGATCATAGCACTCTCATTTTCAAGCTTCCGAGTAAGCCAAGCTGCTCGTCATCTATTGCAAACTTCAATTCCGTCACTGCCTCAGCCTACGTTGCCGAAGTTACCGAACATGCGTACGGCTACGCTTCCGCCATTGTCAGCCAACCCTTTGCCAACTCTACCAACAAATCCGACTCTGCCTAACCCAACATTGCCACCATTGCCAAGCAGTACTCAAATGCCGTCTTTGCCACCCATGCCTACTCTTCCTAAGGTATCAGTTCCTCCGATGCCAGCCATTCCTTCGCTTCCAACAATTCCGAATACAATGCCCTCAGTCCCTTTCTTGTCCTCGCCACCTTCAAACTAGACATTTCCGAACACGGGGATTAATTAATTTGCTGTTTTAAATGATTTCTTGTTATGCTTTTCGGAGTTATACAGTTAATAGAGTTGTCGAATTACTTAGCTTGTGGCAGCTGCACCTGAACTGGATTGTGTTTTTTTTTTTGGAAATTTATTTGTGATTGTATTTATTCACATTCTTGTATCACTGTTCCAGTATACTCATCTGTTATGTTGGAATAAAATATAGATTATAGTGTGTGCTTTCAATCTGTGATTCTTTATTTATACTCATCCTTTGTCATTATTTATAAGTAATTATTAGCAGACCATTTTGTCAAAATTAAAGTGATATCATTTTTCTAAAATGCTTTTATTTATGATGTTAATAAAAAGAAATGGAGGGAAAGATGGGGATAATATGATAAAGTTAATAAAATATGTAATAAACTAACTAGTGTGGCTTAGTGATAATAGGAAAGTGACACTACTAGAATTTATAAACATTCAATCTTTGTAAAGAAGAGGAAATAAAAATCCGATTTTTTTTTTTTTAAAAAAAATATAAAACAAACAAGAATGGAGGCCAAGACAAGGGATTGGAAGGTATCTACAACCAAGAAAAATAAAAAAGATGAAATCTTTCCAAATCCTAGTTTCATAATATATCAGAACAATAAGAGATCAAACCTATCCAAATAAAAACAAACCTTTATTGCATAGGCTTCAACCTTTCCAAAGATTTAAGGTGGAAAAAACATTTCTTCTTTTTTTTAAGCCTTCGAAGCTGTAGCATCGCATCGGGGTGAGGGGAGAGAGTTTGGTGAGGGTGAAAGGAAGTTGAACAACGGAGATTATGAAAAATGAAAGAAACAAGAGATTTGTTGTTTTTAGCCAAGTAAGGGTATAAGGGTAATTTCACTTTAAAAGTGATTATATTTTGAAAGATTAAAAGAGTGATCAAAATTTAAATTGGTTATTCAAAAGTGGCTACCCTACTTAATTTCCACTATAAAAACAATAAATATGAATATAATCACATAATTAAAATAATACTCGAATTTAAAACTTAAAATTCCAACCAAATATCCAAACTAATAAAATGACAAATGCAAATTTTAGCAACTTTCTCTCTCTAGAGGAATACTCTCTCCTCTCTCTAGCTTGACCTAACTTCGGGCGGAAGGAAGATGGCGGCTGCAGCGCCGCCACCAACCTCAGACCCGCCGGTGGCTTCCCCCCCGTGAGGAAAAGGTTCATTCTCCTCCCTTTTCAAAGGCCAACCCAACAGCAGCACACTCCCACCAGTTTTGTTGAAATCGCCCCAAACCTTCAAAGGAGAACCAGCCTTCTTCTGCTCCCAAGAGGAGATCGAAAAATTATCAGTACCATTCAAGACGTCGTTGATTAGGAAATTCTCCTATGGAGCACCTTCGCTCGACACAGTCAAGACATCGTTTCAGACAATCGGCCTTAAGGGAGATAGCAATTGGCTTAATTGATCGAAGGCACGTTTTAATTCAAGCAACGCATGAAGAAGACTACTAACGTCTGTGGCTAAAGGGAGTCTAGATGCTCAATGGCATCCTGATGCGAGTGCTTAAATGGACACCACGATTCCATGTTAGGAAAGAACCATCCAACAATTTCAGCATGGATTTCCTTCCGCAATCTTCCTATTCACTTTTCAGGAAGGAGATTTTGCACTCGTTTGCGTCGATAATCGGAAAACCTTTAAAGGTCAATGTTATTATTGCCAACATGTCGAGACCAAGCACACCCCGTGTGTGTGTCGAGCTGGATCTGCCGCACACCTTGCTGAACTGGATTTGGATAAATCAAGAGGATTCGGGCTTTTGGCATCCGATCAAGTATGAACATACACTACGATATTACTCTTATTGCATTGAAAGTGGGCACTCTCAAGAATGTTGTCATGTGAAAAATCCAGAATTGAAGGTAGACCAAGCCAAAAACTGCACGGGTAACTCAGCAAAATCCAAAGGTTAAGAATTTGCAGGTCTGGAAACTTACAGAGGTCGATGCCATGGACCCAATCCTGAAACAGGTTGTGCAAAAATAGACAGCACCTGAAGAGGGCATGGGAACGACACAAAAATTAGGTGGAGAAACTAGCAAACCCTCGAAGAACCAAGAGGAGGAACAGCCAACTCTTTGAGTTCAAGATGCCAACCCAAGCTTGTTCAAGACATCATCGCCAATGGAAGATAGTGGAGACACAGAGGAAAATGCAGAGCAGATTGCCGAGGGTCAAGCAAACCAAATAGAGGAAACAGTAGCCTAGAGTGTTCTAGAGCATGCTGCAACCTCTGATTGAGTATGTCGAGAGATTCTACTTTAGATCAAGAAGCAATTAATCCAATTTAGGGTTACCTGCAAGTGGAGCTATCAGAGATAAGTGGAGTATAGTCAGCCCCTCCAAACGTTGTTAAGAAGAAAGAAATACCCCGTCAAATGTGGTCACAGGACAACAATGCCAACATAGCTCATCATCCAATCAATAAATATGAAGAAACTCTGAATCTAGAATATAAGAGGAATAGGTAGTTTGACCTCCTTGGACAAGCTGAAAAATCATATTTTACACTATAAGCCACAAATTGTAGCTAATTTAGAGCCGATGGTTAACTCTTCAAAAATTGCTTCGTATGCAAATAAACTCAAAATGCCCCATTATTACTCAAATTCAAATGGGAAAATTTGGTTATTTTAGTGTTCTGACTTGCTAGTATTTGTAATGAGGGATTCAAATCAAATGTTGTCTTGCATAGTGGAAAAGTACATGGGTTTGGTGGAAGTCCGCACAATGTCTTTCATTTATGCAACTTGTGATTACATTACCAGTCGATTATTGTGGATGGAGATGGCAAAAGTTTCTGCAATGGTATCAAGTCTCTGGCTAATGGGGGAGGGGGGATTTTAATGTGGTTCAGACATTGGAAGAACGCTTAGGGTCTGCTCCAGCATTGCTACCCATCAGGGAATTTAATGATAGTGTGGAGCATTGCGGTTTCTTAGATTTACCTTTTATGGGCAGTAGTTACACGTGGTATAGACCTACCTTTCCCCCTCTTTGGCGAAGGTTAGACAGAGCCTTGGTGAATAAGAGCTGGTAGAACATGTTTCACAGTACATCAGTGGAGCATTTACCACGAGTTCCCTTTGACCACAGTCCTCTACTGATATGAACTGTTGTGACTAGAGTAACAGGACTGAGTGTGTGGCTATGACACAATGATTTTCAAGGGGTTGTAGAAGCCTCTTGGCAATAGCATAATGAAGGAGAAGGTTTGCGCAAGTTGGCTAGAAAATTATGCAAATTAAAGTAAGCTCTCAAGGTATGGAATGAAGAAACTTTCGGTAATGTGGAGACAAATGTGCAGTAGGCTGAGAGCTTGGTAACTACCTTGGAAGAGGTATACATGACTAACGTCACGAAGGAAAATTGAGAGAAGCTTCATAGGGCTTGGGCTGATATGGTATTTCATTTAAAGAATCAAGAGATCTTTTGGAGGCAAAAATCCAGCATCAAATGGCTCAAGGATGGTGAAGGAAATACCTCTCACTTCTCGAGTTATTTGCATTCCGGAAAGTCGACACTACAGATTCACAAAATTAAAGACAATGAGGGGAATGGGCTAACAGAAAGTAGGGACATTGAACGAGAGGCAGTGACATTCTTTTTGGGTTGTTGTCAAGGGACATGGGCTGCCAGCAAGACCTAAGACGATTCATAGCTGCTATACCGAAGGAAATTGGCCTGGAGAAGAACAGAGAGCTCTAGGCTCTTCCAAAAGTAGAGGAAGTTTGCGCAACAATCTTCAATTTTGAAGGTGGCAGTGCGTATAGTGTAGATAGCTTTCCATGAAAATATTTTCCAGCCTTTTGGGAGGTGATAAAGCTAGATATGTTGCAGGCAATGAGAGATTTTTTATCAGGAGTGCAAATGCCCCAACAATTCACCTCTCATTCCAAAGATAGATAATTTGGCGACTTTTGCAAACTTCTAACCTATCAGCCTTTGCAACTTTTCATCCAGGGTAATTTCTTTTCTACTAGCTAAGTTACTTCCCAATTTGATTTGTCTGAATCAAGGAGGTTTTGTGAAGGGAAGGAACATATCTAACAACTTTCTGTTAGCATCTGAGTTAAATCATTCATGGAATAAGAAGTGTGTTGGGGGAAATATTATCTTGAAATTAGATATGTTAAAGGTGTTAGAAAAATTTGGATTTGGTAGTCATTTTTTGAATCTCATACAGAATTGCTTAGCTTTTAAGAAGTTCTCCGTCACTGTAAATGGGAAGTTATACAGATTCTTTCCCTTAACAAGGGTAGTTCGTCGACGGGATCCTTTATCTCCTACCTTATTCATATTGGCTTTGGAGGTGCTATCACGGGGACTAAATTGACCTTTGTATGATGGGGAAATAGGTGGTTTTATCACGGAGCGCATAAGTCTTAGTGCTTCACATTTGAGTCTTGCAGATGACATAATAATCTTGACAAGGAGGCTGAAAAGAGGACTCATGAGGTTGATAGAGTTTCTCGAATTCTATCAAGACTGTTTCGGCCAGAAGATTAATTTCCACAAGAATTCCATGTACCTATCTTCCCACATTACTCCGCAAAGGCAAATTATGCTGAAGGATATCACAAGATGTGTTGTTCAACCATTGCCAATGATTTATTTAGGTTGCCCGATATTTCCAAGAAGATCCATGATTTCATATTACCAGCCTCTTTTTGGTACGGTTAAAGCAAGCATCAATGGTTGGCAGAGGAAGTATTTATCTCCAGGTGGAAGGTTGATCTTGATCAAGCATGTGTTTTCTGTGATGTTTGTCTATTTGATAGCCATCACAAACCCTCCACAACTAGTCATCCTAAAGCCGGAACGACAATTTGCTTACTTTTTCTGGGGCCGTTTGGACTTTGGCAGCAATAGGCACTGGTGTACATGGAATAATATCACTCGGCCATATGACAAAGGAGGGCTAGAAGTTCGGTGACTCAGCAGGGTAGTCACAGCTTATGGTTATAAGTTGTGGTGGAAGTTTCAGTCATCAGATTCATTGTGGATTCGTTACTTGAAAATGAAGTATAGGTTTCAACCGAGAGTGGCTCTTGTTGAAGAAGTTTCACGAGTATGGAGAAGGCTATAGAAAACAATGACCAAGGCAAAACCGCACATCTCTCTTGACAACATTCAAGGAGCTGCAGTCTATAAATGGAACCTGCCCTGCACCGTTTGTTTCAACATTTTAGAATGTATTTCTGCCTTGGAGGAGGAAGAGCTGGGCGACTACACAACTGATATATTTCTTCCACTTGAAGATACCATTATGATGGTCTATCTTGGCAACAGATGCTGTCAGAACTTGGCTAGGATTCCAGCTGGCATTGTGATGTCACAGTGAAGAATCTGAAGAAATGATAGCACATCTCTTTGGTAGCCATCTGATAGCAGTGATAGTTTCGACGCATAATAGCATGCTTTTTGGAGTAGATAGGCAAACATTAGAGTTGGAGGAAAGGCTTCAAAGCTACAGGTTACAATCATGAAGATTGGGGTTGCTGGCAAAACTTATTCCATTGGTCATTTGTCATGAAATTTGGGTGCCTCCGTGTGCTTCGTTTCATTCCAATGAGATCAGCAGCAGTAGGAAGGTCATTAACGAGATTAATTGGTAGCTGCATCACATCAAAAAGGTATATAATTTGCCAATTTTAAATAGTTTATTTCATAGACTTCTTCCTTAAAGATGTTTTAGAAGGTGGTCTCTACCAAATCATTAGTGCTGTAAGGCATTTATTGCCCACTTTTCTTTCAACTTTAATAAACAGATAGGGGACTGCCTAACCCCCATCTTTGGACAGTTTATTCAAAAAAAAAATTTTTTTTAAAAGAAAATTTTAGCATAAGGCAAGAAAAGCACAAAAAAAAAAATATTTAAGGAAAATGTCTATGAATCAAATTTTTAAAAATAATAACCAAAATTTTATGGATTGTTAATTTATCAATTTTATAATACAAACACTACTAACAAAATACCAAAACTCACAGATTCAACTAATTAATGTATTAATAAATTGTCAAAAATGATTTTAAAAGTATTTTAAAAAATGAATAAAGGTTTCGCGGGCTAGGGCAACAAAATCCCACCAAAGTCCTTAAATCGAACAAACTAAGGTCCAATTATATATAGACTTTATTTTTTAAGTCTTGTTTTATTGGGTCCCTTATATAGGGACAACACTACCAATATTGAATTCTTTTTTTTTTAGTTTCTTTTATTTCTTCATGTTTATCAATTTATGAATTAATACTACAATAACAAAATAATTTTAAAATAAACCGCTAATGCATATAACAAGACTATTTTTATACCATGGCAATTTTATTTCTCTCGTAATTTTATTTTCCTATATAGATTCGAATCAAAATGTCATATATCGATGTCATAAATAACTTTTTCTAAACAGCGATAAAAAACTCTAAAAATTTATGTGGTTGATGTTTCTAATTTATATGTTAAAATAATACTCATTGTGTTTATACAATTATCCTTGACAACAAAGAAATTTAAAAGGAAAGAACAAAAGCAAAGGCAATTTAATGGACTACACATAAATAAATATATATATATATATAGATATATATATTTATATTTATATTTATATTTATATCGTACTTTTATTCCATATTTTTCTTTTTGAAAAGAAATTTATAATAAAACGTGTACTCCACCAAGATGTATTGACCATAATCACATCCAGCAAGACCATTATTGGTTCATCAACATTAGATTTTTCTTAACTCACTCATATCAAACATATATATATATTGGGAATATCGTTATATTCCCATTAACATACAGTTTAGTTAACAAAACTCTTCTCTTCACCACAATATTCCCTATAAGTAAGCCCTCGAATCGTTTCCCTTATAAACTCACATCAAAATTAAGCCAAGTAATTAAAAATCTTCTGCAAACTCATCCTTTATTATTTTCTAGCAATGTTCCCCAGCAATCTATCGATCATGGCTATATTTTCCATTAACTTTTGCTATGTTCTTTCTTTGATCATAGTACTCTCATTTTCAAGCTTCCAAGTAAGCCAGGCTGCTCGCCATCTCCTGCACACTTCAATTCCGTCACTTCTTCAGCCTACGTTACCGAAGTTACCGAACATGCCTACGGCTACGCTTCCTCCGTTGCCAGCCAACCCTTTGCCAACTCTACCAACAAATCCGACTCTGCCTAACCCAACATTGCCACCATTGCCAAGCAGTACTCAAATGCCGTCTTTGCCAACCATGCCAACTCTTCCTAAGGTATCTGTTCCTCCGATGCCAGCCATTCCTTCGCTTCCAACAATTCCGAATACAATGCCCTCAGTCCCTTTCTTGTCATCGCCACCTTCAAACTAGACATTTCTGAACACTGGGATTAATTAATTTGCTGTTTTTAATGATTTCTTTTTATGCTTTTCGGAGTTTTACAGTTAATAGAGTTGTCGAATTACTTAGCTCGTGGCAGCTGCCCCGGAATTGGATTGTGGTTTTTTTGTTTTTTTGTTTTGTTTTTTTTAAAATTTATTGTGATTGCATTTATTCACAGACTTGTATCACTGTTCTAGTATGCTCATCTGTTACGTTGGAATAAAATATAGATTATAGTGTGTGCTTCAATCTGTGATTCTTTAATTATATTTATATAATATACTCCCTTTGTCTATTTTGTCAAAATTAAGATAATATCATATTTTTAAAACACTCTTATTTATGGTTCTAATAAAAAAAATGGAGGGAAAGATAGGGGTAATATGATAAAAAGTTAAGAAAATATATAATAAACTATCTAACATGTGATGCAATGACAATGTGAAAAGAATGGCTAAACAGAAAAAAAGCTGAAAAATTCTTCGAAAACACACAAGTTTTCGAGAAAACGATCAAAGTCGAAAATTTCAATTAATCAAAAGCTGTCAAAATCAATCAGGAACGAAATATCTAAAGCCAAAAACAACCCTAACCTAACCGGAATCCAAAAGCAAGGAAATAGCAAAAATACCCCTAGAAAGTAGTAAATTACAAAACTGCCACTTAAAAATTGAAAAATTACAACAATGCCACTGAAAACAGAAAAATGCCCAAAACTCCATCAAGACGACTCTGGATGGCTGAAAAACTCCTTGCATCATAGCATAGCTGCGACTTTTGATAGTTGGGCGTGTCCAGATCACCCGGTTAAATTTGATCCCAATCCGAGCTCGAATCAATCACCTCGAGAATCGTGTCCGGCATCATCCTCCCAGGCTGGGAAAAGATTCGCCTTCGATTCTGACTCGTCCTCGCCAACGACATCATTAGCAAAACCATCCTCATCCTTGGACTAGTAAGGTGACAAGTCAACTACATTGAAACAACACGATAAGTTGTAGTTGCCTGGCAAATCAATCTTGTAGGCATTGTCATTAATCCGCTACAATACCTTGAATGGCCCATCGGCACGCGGTTGTAATTTCCCAAATCGGCTTACTGGAAATCTCTCCTTCCTCAAACGAATCAAAACTAGATCGCCCTCCTTGAATACTACCTTTTTACGACACTTGTCGATCCTTTGTTTGTATTGTAAGTTCTGCTGAATGATTGATAAGGCAATAAAATAACTAGTTTTATATAATTTTTAATGAGTTATTTTTTTATAATTCTGTATTTTTTATGCCAATTTGTGGAATATTTTTACTCCCATATTTATCTCTTTAATTGCATAAATTTTTATGCAAAAGGATTGAAAAAGGGGCAAAAGTGGAATTTAAAGAGAAAGGAGAATCCTTATTCACGAAGAAGATTATTTGGAGAATTCTTGGAGGAATTAGAAGTCAAGAAGGAAAAGAATTGGCAGTGGCTTAAATCAGAT
>JAOXNR010000200.1:0-11451 GCA_028571225.1 Parsonsia alboflavescens | reverse complement strand
TATTTTTGATTTTCAGATTTCTTCAAATAGGAAGGCAACATTATGAAAGAATGAGGAATTTTAGAATTCTATGAAGGATGCTTGATTTCAGTTTCTGCTTGATTTTTAAGAAACTCTTAACATAGGTTAAAAAGTATTATTCATCACTATGAAAGGGATCTTGTATTTATATCTTGCTTGTAAATTATTTAGATTATTAGATCAAATTTATTCTATTTATTCATTTAGCTGCTTTTTTTTGTAACAGATGCAATTGCAGAAATGGGAAGTCCATTTTCTTCTTACTAACACTGACTCAGTAGCATCTCCTCCTCAATGATTGCAGAACACACTTGTCCAATCTGTCAAATAAGTGGGATTATCCAAAAGTTTTTTCTATGTTCTATAATTTTATCATGAAAATCTTGAAGTTTTAGTGGATATTCTGTTTTTAGATAATAATTTCTATGGACTCCATTGGCTGTCCATGTCATAATTTCATTTGATTAGTTTGAATGTATTGTATAACTCCATTTGATTAGTTTGAATGTATTGTATAATTTCATTTTGGATTTTAAATATTATTATTATAAAATTTAAGTTAAATAGTTTTTTTAAAAAAGCTTAAAAGAGCCGCGAGCCGAGCTTAAACGAGCTTTAACTTGAATTTTACAAATTTTTAAACGAGCCCGAGCCCAAGCCGAGCCTTCCTTATTCTTTCACGAGCCGAGCCCAAGCCTAACTTTTTAGGCTCTTGAGAGCTCGAGCCCAAATAAGAGCCTGCCAGAATATAAACGAGCCAAGCTCAAGCCTAATAGATTCAAGCTCGGCTAGGGTCGTTTACACCCCTACATGTCTCCACAATGTCCTGACAAGAGAAATATTCATATTGATAGAGGTGTTGTTGAATCTTCTAGTGAACAAGTGGATGATGGGGATGTTGATGACTGTGATGGGGAAGATAGTGGAGGTAGTGATCCTACTGAGGGCATTCTTGGAGGCCAATTGAACATGGTGATTAGTAGGATCCTTGTACTCAAACGAAGGAAGGTGATGAGTTGCAAAGAGAAAATTTATCCATTCTAGATGCTTGATCAAAGGAAATTTATGTAGCCTTATTGTTGATAATAGAAGTGTATATCAATGTGGCTAGAAAATATATGGTAGATAGGTTGAAGCTTCCTCGTATTGATTATCCAAAACCATAAAGATTGCCATGACTTAATAATAGTGGGGAAGTCAAGGTGGGTAAAAAAGTAAGAATTGCATTCTCTATGAGGAAGAATAGTGATGAAATACTTTGTAATGTGGTTCCTATGCAAGCTATCCATTTGTTACTTGGAAGACTATGGCAATATGATAGAAAAGTCACATTCGATGGGGCACAAGAACAAGTAAACTCTTGAATTTGAAGGGAAGAATGTTCACTTGAACTCTTTGAAACCTCATGAGGCTTACATTGATCAAAGGAGATTACTTGAAAAGATGAGAGAGTACTATGAGGAAAAAGAGAAGAGAGAAAGTGAGAAAAAGACAAGAAAGAATGAGGTAAAATAGAAGAGTGAGAGAAAGAAAAAGAGAGAACAAGAGAGGTAGAGTGAAAAAAGAGAGAAGAGGAAAACAAGAGTAAAAAGAAAGTGAGCTTTTATGCATAAGAAAGAGAAGTGAGAAGTGCTTTCTTGAGCTATAAACCTATGGTGTTACTTATGCATAAACACTCCTTGAATTCTAATTCTTTTGATATTGACATTTCTTCTTCTAGTCTTGTTTCTCTTCTTTTGCAAGAATATGACGACATGTTTCAAGAGGAGTTACTGCTTGAGTTGCCACCAAAGAGAGGAATAGAGCATCAAATTAATCTCGTTCCCGGAGCTCCATTTCCAAACACAAGGCGACGTATAGAACATACCCGAAGGAAGCAAAAGAGTTGCTAAGACAAGTAGAAGAGCTTCTTGCTAGAGGATACAATAGGGAGAGCTTGAGCCCATGTGCAGTCCCCGTTTTGTTGGTGCCCAAAAAGGATGGCTCTTGGCACTACAATCAACAAGATAACGGTAAAATATCACTTCTCTATCCCTAAGCTAGGTGACATGTTGGATGAGTTGAGTGGTAGTAAGTGTTTTTCAAAGATTGATTTAAAAAGTGGCTACCACCAAATAAGAATGAAAGAGGGAGATGAACGGAAAATGACTTTTAAGATCAAGCATGGTTTATATGAATGGCTTGTTATGCCCTTTAGTCTTGTTAATGCTCTTAGTACTTTTATGAGATTGATCATTCATGTTCCTAGGGATTGCATTGGTAGATCCGTTGTGGTATATTTTGATGACATCTTAGTCTATAGCAAGAATTTTGATGAGCATATTGGTTATTTGAAATTTAACTTTGATGTGTCTAGGAGAGAACACTTGTATGCTTACATAAAGAGATGTTCTCTTTTTTAGATAAAATTACATTTCTTGGATATATTGTTTCTTCTAATGGTATACATGTAGATGAGGAAAAGGTAAAAGATATCAACGAATGACCAACTCCTAAAAGTGTAAGCGAGGTAAGGAGTTTCCATAGGTTGACATCATTCTATTGAAGGTTTGACCCTCATTTTAACACTATTGCAGCCCCTCTCACAAAAGTAATCAAAGTAAGAGATAAGTTTAAGTGGAAGAGTGAAAAAGAAAGAACTTTTCAAATGTTGAAGGCTAAACTGTCATGTGCCCCTATCCTTTCTCTACTCGATTTCTCTAAGGTTTTTGAGATAGAATGTGATGCTTTGAGGGAACAGTCTTCCTGCAAGAGGTGAGACCTATAGCATATTTTAGTGAAAAGTTAAATGGAGCTACTTTGAACTACTCTACTTATGACAAAGAATTGTTCACTTTGGTTAGGTACTTGAGGAATAGCAACACTATCTTTGACCAAGGGAGTTTGTGATTCACACCGATCATGAATCCCTAAAGCATTTGAAGATGAAAACAAAGCTAAGCAAAAGACATGCCAAACGGGTGGAGTTTATTGAGATCCCTATGTGATCAAATACAAAGAAGGTAAAAAAAAAAAAATGTTATAGCAGATGTACTATCAAAGAGGTACACTTTGGTTTCCACTCTTGGAGCAAATTTGCTTGGTTTTGAGCTCATCAAAGAATTGTATGTTGAAGATAATGATATCAAGGATATGTTTATTGCTTGGGAAAAAGGTGATTGTGATAAGTTTTCGCATGATGGTTATTTGTTTAGAGAAGATAGATTATGTGTCCCTAAATGTTCTTTGAGGAAATTATTTGTTAGTAAAAGTCATGGAGGTGGCCTAATGGGTCATTTTGGAATCTCTAAAACTTTGAGTATTTTGCAAGAACATTTCTTTTGGCCTCATATGAAAAGGGATGTAGTGAAGGTTAATAAAAATTGCATTTTTTGCGAGAAAGCCAAATATATTCTTCAACCATGTGATCTTTATATGCATTTGCTTATATCTAATGCTCCTGGGAAAAATGTGTCCATGACTAAGAGAGGTGGAGATTCAATTCTTATGGTAATTGATAGATTTTAAAAAATGGCTCACTTCATTGCATGCTCTAAAGTTGATGATGCTCACAATATAGCTAACTTGTTTTTTAAAGTTGTTGTTAGATTACATGGAATAACTAGAAATATTGTGAGTGATAGAGACACAAAATTTTTGAGTTTTTTGGAAAGTCCTTTGGGGGAAATTGGGAATTAAATTGTTGTTTTCTACTACATGTCACCTCCAAACGGATGGACAGACGGAGGTAGTGAATAGGAGCTTGGGAACTATGCTTGAGCCATAATCAAAAGGAATCTAAAGTCTTGGGAAGATTGTTTGCCTTTCATTGAATTTGCTTATAATAGATGCGTGCATTCTTCCACTCACTTTTCTCCTTTTGAATTGGCGTATGGATTCAATCCTTCGATTGCTCTAGATTTAACCCCTCTACCTATGAATGAAGTTCATAGCTTAGATGGCAAAATAAAGGCAGACTTGGTGAAGCAAATGCATGAGAAGGCTAGGGAGAACATTCAAATGCAAAACCAAAGTTATGCCAAGCATCATAACAAAGGTAGAAGGCCAATGAGATTTGAGGTGTGGGTGTGGATACACTTAAGAAAAGAGAAGTTTCTACAAGTAATGAGGATTAAACTTGATCAAAGAGGAGATGGGCCCTTCCAAATCATAGAAAGAATCAATGCCAGTGACTACAAAGTTGATCTTCAAGGTGAATATCAAGTTAGTTCAATATTTAAGGATATTGATATCTCTTCTTTTGACGTAGATGAAACCCATTTGAGGATGAATAAATTTGAGGAGGGGAGGAATGATGGAGATCAAGCCCCATCAATGCCACAGGGTCCAATCAAAAGATCAAGGTCATCAAGGATGAGGAGATAATTGATGGCATTAGTACAAGACAAGGAAGAACAATTTGATTTCAATGCCATTTTTAGAGGAATTCAATGAAAGAGGCGGATCAATCAAGGAGATGGTAAAATGTTCATATAATTCAATTTTTTGGAAAGGATTCAAATGAAGCTCAAAGGCATTGAAGAGTTGTGGAATCAAGTGGAGAAAACCTAGAGAGAAAGGCAAAGAAAAAGATTGAAAACAAGCTGGAAAACCAATTCATCCGAGAAGAATCGACGGTATAGACCGGTGACAATGAAGTCCTTGAAGTGCACCGGTCAAACGAGTTTTGGCTACCAAATTTTCTTCCCTTTCCAGAGAACATCCGGTCTGGTCACTAGTGCTTTGACTAGTGCCAATGAAGTCCGACCAGCCAAGTCTAAATGCAATCCTTTGATGCTTTTATTGACTTTTCTTCATTCTTTTTTTGTCATTTGACTTGTTTAATGAGGATTTTATGGGCCATTAACCTATTTTAAGTCTTATTCTCTGGCTTCTCAGATGATTGAGTTTAAATACTCTCTTATTTGTAATTTTAATGAACAATCCTACAAAAAACTTTACACTTTGAGTGAATCAAATTCCCAGATCAAACTAGATCTTTTGATGTGTTCTTATGAGCTCTTCTTAGGGTCCTTGAGTGACTACATTTAGGGCAATCAATCACTTTGGGTTAAGGTATATTAGTCTACCAAATCAAAAGATTGGTTGTTGTTGACTTCTAACGAAAGTCAATTTAATTAGCCTTGAATCTTATGATGAGTCCTAAAATTCTTGTTATGTCTTTGAAGAATTATGAACCCTAATAAACTTCATATTCAACTTGAAAGAAATCACATGATGATTCGAATTTGGAGCAAATTTTGTTCCAATTCCAAGAAAACTACCGACACCAAGAACCGATGCTCTTATTGACGTTGGTCAAGCTCGAAAACATAGCCACAATGCAACACTCTGTTGGTATTGTTTGACAAGTCTAGATCTTTCATATTCGTTTGACTTGTTTTATGAGGCTCTTATGGTACTTTGATATATTGTAAGTCTTGTTTTAGGGCTTCCTAGATGTGAGAGTATGAATAATCTCTTATTTGTAGTATTTAGCTAACTATCCTACAAACAAATAAACAATTTGAGTGAATCAAATTACAAGATAAAATTTGATCTTTTTGAGTGTTCTTATGAACTCTTCTTAGGGTTCTTAAGCGACTATACTTAGGAAAATCAATCACTTAGTATTGATTAGTCTACCAAATCAAGAGATTGGTTGTTGTTGATTTTCCAACAAGGTCAATCAACTTAACCTTAAATCTTGTGTTGAGTCCTACAATTCATTGGTGTGCCTTTGAAGAATTATGAACCCTAATAAACTTCATCTTATTCTTCTAAATAAAATCAAATCATATTTTGGTATCAGAGCTAAGGTTTTCATCATAAAGTTTGCCTATCTTTAATTGCTTTCTTATTTAAATGTTAAAATAATATTTGTTTCATTGAAAATCTATCATCTTATGTTGATTTTGTGATTGTTCCTCTACATCTATCTTAGTTTCTTCTTGTGATCTCTTTTGTTCGTGGGAATTAAGCTTAAGGTAAAAAACAATGGCTAGTTCTTTTTTCTTTTCTTATTTTTATTTTTTATGTTTCTTCTATCTCTAAAAAGAACAATACCAAAAAAAAAATTACAAATCAAAAGCTCCAAAAAACAGAGCATGACCAAAAATTCTGCATAAAATGAACAAAAGAAGAGTGAAAAATCATTAAGAAATTGTTGATTTGAAGTTGAAATCTCTTGTTCTATTGAACAATTGTTGGGTAGAGATTGAATTATTGATAAATTGAGATTGATTTGCCTATTTGAGAACAAAGGCCTTGTTTTATTGAAATACATATCAAAATTTGAAATCACAATCTTTGACTTCAAGGTGTTTTATAAAATGCCTATCATCTGTTTCTTTTGATTCTAAGTGTTCTATTAATTGCTTTGAGTTGATTGAAAAAACCTCTTTGAAACTCTATTCTCTTTGGTTCTTCTTTGGCAATCTTAATTGATCAATTGATTGAGTTGTGTGGATCATTTGGTATTCTTGTCTAAATGGTTTGCGTTGCTTTTGTGAGTTGATTAATAAATTGAAAGAAGAGCTAGAGTGGTAAAAAGCAAATGGGGTGAACTCATTAGAGTGAGTATAAGCCATTGATTGAGTGATATACACAGGAGAAGGTGAGGACATATACACATATCCCCTGTTTTTCCTTGTTTTCTTTTGTAGGTACATCGTTGCTAAATCATCATCTCAAGCATCTTATTATGGAATAAGCTGGGAGACATCTCAAACCTTGTTCTTCTAAAGAGTATGTGCAATATAGAGGAGTTGGAAGAAGAAACCATCTAGTAAATCACTCTAGAACGATACATAAGCATATGGAGTATTATGATGATGATGATTATTATGACTTTGAAGTTGAAGAGAGGCTAAGGAGGGATAGTTTCATATCTACTACTCAAGGTTCCAAGAGTGTTCGAGACTACTTCAAACAAATGGAGATAGCCATGAAAGGACTATAATTTAAATTGATAGAGAAGCTTCAATGGCAATATTTCTCAAAGGGTTGAGAAAGGGGAATAAAGAAAGAGTTGAACCACACATTTTTGTTGATCTTGAGGAAATAGTACACATGGCCCTCCAAGTTGAAATATACTTGGAGAAAAGGAAGTCATCAAATGGGAGACGGTATGAAAGCTCAAGTCATGTCACTTCTTTATCAACTAAAGTGCAAAGTATATGGACTAAAGAAGAGGAACCTGAGAATAAGGTAAAAGGGGTGAAGGTGAATCTTGGTGTCAAGAGTGAGACAATAGCACAATCTTCCAGAAATGAATACTTCAATTGCTTCAAGTGCAATGAATATGGCCATAAAACTTCTTATTATCCAATGTGGGAGACGATGGTGCCAAAGAGGGAAGATACCTCTACCACAAATGAAGAGAAGGTTGAAGTGAGACCTCGAAAAGTTGTTGACAAAGTGCAAATCCACGAGACTAATAATGAAGTGAAGAGAGTTGTTGATCATATGACATTTCATGAAGGAGGTAATCAATGAAAGACCTTATTTCTTGCAAGATGCATCATGTTTGAAAAGATTAGTAGTTTGATGATTGATCATGAGAGTGATGTGAACTTTGTAGTTCAATATGTGGTGGATAGATTGAAGTTTAAATGTGAAAACCATCCAAACCCTTATAAGCGACAAAAGTTGAATAGGGGAGAAGGGGTATAAGCAAGTAAAAATACATTTTTCCATATTGAAGTATAAGAACGAAGTGCTTTGTGATGTGATTCTTATGCAAGCAACTCATTTGTTGCTTGGGAGACCTTGGCAAGTTGATAGAGGTGCTACATATGATAATTGCAGGCATAAGTACACTTTCAAGATAGATGGAAGGAGTGTCTACTTGGGATTTTTAACACCGCATGAAGCCTCTATGGATCAAAAGATACTACTAGAGAACATGAGAGCATTCTATGAAGAGCAAAAGAGAAAAGAATTCTATGCAAAGAAAGAGGAGGTTCTATTTGGTGAGGAAAACAAAATTGAGACAAGTCAATGGAAATATAAGAGTGAGCTTGAAAAAGAAAAAGAGGAGTGTGAGAAAGTGAAGAAAATTAAGGGAAAGAAGAAAAAGAAAGTTCTTGTTAGAAAGAAAGAGAAAATGAGAGTACTTTGATCTTCATGATGAACAAAGATGTTTCTATGCCCATTTCTAACATTAACTGTTCATTTTCTAGCATGATTATGCCTAAAATTTTTTTATTTTGAAGGCCTCAACAAATTGAATGAAGGCAAGAACAACAAGTCGATGAGTGCAATGTTAAACTGGTACATTCTTATCTCTACACTTGGTGATAGATTAAGGAATTTTGAGCATCAAAATATATTTTCTATGGCTAAGTATGATCCCGGAATGCTTATGATGTTTATAAGAAAGATGTCATTGTTGAAATTCTTAAGCATAATGATTCCTTGTTTAGAGAAAGCATGTATTATACTTCTATGAGTCTAGTAACAACTTTTATGGATTTTTGAAGTTGTTAAGGAGTCATATGTGCAAGAATATGATTGTAGAAATATGAATGAAGCATGGGCGACATTTGTATTTCTCTAAGAGCTTCTTGAATAATATGCTTGATCTTAAGCATGTTAGGGAATCATTTGTGAAAAAGCATGCTTGTGATTATGTGTTCAATGTTTCTAGACAAGTTATATATGGTGAATTCTATAAGCATATTTATTCTTTGGTTAGAGAGATTGTTTTGTTTATGAATACGGATTCCACGTATGACTTTTTGGCCATTGGAATTCATGGAAAGGACTTGGAGAAATATTCTCATGATTTGAATTACTTGAACTTCGTGTTGAAGCATGACTTTGGGATACACATGAATGAAATTTCAAAGTTTGTCTTGGATGATAAAGTTTTGTGGATCTTTGATGTTAAAATTATTGATGATAACTTGTATCTTTGTGGCATAAAGTGAACACTTATTGTTAATCCAAGGTACTTGTTAATCTTATTTGAAAGACACTTCATTGTGAATCAAGTGAGGAGAAAGTCTATGCTTATTGATGATAATTGCTTGTTGGTGATTGATGATTAAGCTTGTCATGTTGAGAGGTACCCCTAGTTGAAATTGTGGAACTTCAAGAATATGATAGCAATATAAATACTTGCATTCTATATCTTCTTGTGATTCATAGTAGGCAATTTGAAGTTTACCGTGCACATGAATATTTGCCTAGAGTTGGATTGTTGTGTGCTCTTGAGTATTCTATGCATGATGATGTCTTTGATTTATTCAATATCAAGAGCTATGAAATAGATTTTGTGAGATATGATAGTCCTAGATTCTTGAATATCTTGTTTAGAAAGCATGTTTTAGGACTACATATAAAAAAGACACCTATGATTGTTGGAGAGTGCTCGTTGAAATCTTGTGAAGATATGTTTTATTATGAGAAATTGATTTTTGATCAATTGAGGAATTCCATGTTAATGAAATCAAAATAAACATAGTGGAGGATCAAAGTTAACATATTTTTAATGAAAGGTGTAATAACATGCATCACATATGGTCATCAACCCCCCCCCCCCCCCAACTCCTCGTTTTTTTTACAGCATTGGTCCTTTTGGTAAAAAAACATGTTTGTCGTGTTTTCTTAGTTAGAGAGGGATATTTTATAAATGTCATTAAAAAGATTATCATTTAGTCCTTCACCTTTCTATTTTTTTCACATTTGATCCTAGATTTTTTTTTTTAAAATCTCTTTTGGTTCTTCACTTTTTTTGATTTTCTTTTTACACCATCAGTCCTGAAGTTTTTTTAATCTTTTTTATCCTCCACAATTTGTTCCTACACCATTGATTGGTCCTTATGGCAAGAAAATATGAATTTTTTTTTTCTCCGGCTATTAGAAAGGGTCTTTTTGGAACGTCATTATTTCTCACTTATCCCACTTTTTTGGCTTCCAAAACCTTGTAAAGGCATTAACAATCCAAAAGACAATATGTCAAGGAACATTCTAGTGAGAGCAACAAAATTCCTTAGTAAGATTATTGTCGATGGTAAATTGACATTTTTCGAAAAACTCTTGTCTATATTCAGAGGAAATGAGGATTGTCAAATGTCCAGCATGGTCCAACTGTCAAGAAATGCATGTAGGATGAACTCGTTCCTACAAGAGCATCAAGGACAACGTGGATCATTGATAATGCATCAAGTGTATAATAATCCCCTAGTTTTCAGTCTTCTAGTTGCAGCAAGCATATGAAAATGGAGTACCGCGAAGGCACCTTGCCTAGTCAAATCTTCTTTCATCCTAGGTTAATCAACTTTGCTCCCTTATAAAGAATTCTATAGGCTAGCTACCTTAGAGAAGAAGCAATCGTTATTCACACCTTTCCACTTAGGTTTCGTCATTCTCTAAATTATCTAGTTTCACAAGATGCAATTAATCGTCCATAAGTTTCGAGAGATATTCTTTCAAAGCCAACCTCTTGAATGATCATAATAATTGTAGATCCTTTTCTTTAATTCAGATGATGGAACTGGATTTATGGATAGATAATAGAGTGGATAACTAGTTAGCCATACATCTCTCCAAAATACTAATGATTGTCCATTGGCTACCACCCATTCAAGTAATAAAAGTTACACCCATTCAGAATACTCCTCCACAGATGCAATGTGAACTTCGATTTCGAGCACTCCAACCAGCGTAAAGGGTATCCATACTGGGTGAGGAGAACCTTTGCCCATAATCTATTTTGTTCCATTAGTATTTGACACCCAAGTTGGGTGAGCAATCTGCCTTATAGACTTGAAACCTAACCCACCAATAGCCTTGTTACTAAAAATTTTTTGTCTTATTCATTCACATATTGTCTTTCAGGTTGCTAAAGTCTCTATATGGTTTTGGAGTCCAAAAATGGGGGATAAGTGAGAAATAATGAACTTTCAAAAATGCCCCACTTCGATCGATAAAAAAAATACAGAAACCATGTTTTTCCTATCAAAAGAACCAATGGTGTGAAAAAGGGGTGGAGAATAAAAAAAGATTACAAAAAGCGTTCTAGATCAATGTGTAAAAAGAAAGAAGTTGGAGGATCAAAACAAAAGAAAAAATTCAAGACGGAGCATGAAAAAATTAAAATAGTACTAGGGTATATAAAATTGATTCAAATTAAATCAAATCGATCCGATCCAATTCAATCCGATCAAAATCCAATTACTTGAACGAATTGATTGGATGAAATTCTAAGAAAATTTATATAATTAGATCAATTGATTTCATCTATATTTTCTAATCGATTATCCATACCAAACTGAAGACATTATTTAATATATTAAATATATACAGAAATGTTATGAAAAGAAACTATTGGAATTTCACTGCCAAAACGACGTTATTTTGACAGTGAAATAAGTGGGTTTGAAGGATATACACACTCGAAACAATGTTATTTTGGCAGTTGCACTCCAACAGTTGCTTTTCATA
>JAOXNR010000199.1:0-11453 GCA_028571225.1 Parsonsia alboflavescens | reverse complement strand
CAGATTATGAGTGACCTTGGGTTTGGATAGATGGATGTTGAAATTCCAGCCATAATTCAAGTGAATCACATCACCTCGGTTTTGCATGAACCTCTGCTCAACTGCCTGCGCCTTCATGTGTGCTTCTCCCACACTGTTTATGCTATGAATAGACAATTCATCTTGTATAGGCAATCTCAACCCGTCCATATAAATGGCGACTAACCTCGGTTCTGCCTCTACTAACCGATTTCTAGCCACTAGCCGATAGAATTCAGTTGTATATTCTTCAACAATATGACTTCCTTGTGTCAACCCATGCTACTTTGCATATATTACTTGTCCGTGGTTTGGCGATAGAAATTCTCTGTTCATCTAATGCTTCAAGGCTGCCCACGAATCGATTGGCGGCCTTCCATCCATGTACTGCCTGTAATGATATGCATGCCACCAAGCTGCAGCTTTGTCTCCGAACCGAATTGTAACAAGTGGCGCCTGCTTATCCAAAGGTACCTCCTTCAGGCAGAAAACATCATCAACCTGTTGAGTCCAGTCGATGTATTCAACCCCCCTTGGAACTCGGGAATTTTGATCCGAAAACCAACTTCCCATCTGCTCGAATCTACCTCCGGATGCTGCTGGCGGTCGATGTTCCCAAGTGGAACAATTTCTCTGTTGTGTGGCTGCTCTTCCTGTGCCGGTGGCTGCACATCCAAGCGTGCTAATGTGGCCCGCAACAACTCCATCACATCTCGAAGAGATGGTTCCTCGTTGTTTTGCTCCATTCTAACAAAATTTTTGAAATTCTGACACGAATAAAGTTTAATTCGGATGAACAGTAAAATCGATGAATAGTGCTTCGGAAAATGATGAACAGTACTTTCGGAACAGTAGCACGGGAAATGATGAACAATGCCGATGAACTGTATCGAACAGTGACGATGAATAGTGACGATAAACAGTATGACGGCAATAATTTCGGAAAACTTTCGGAAACTCAAACTTGAATGATCTAAAATCAAGGCTCTAATACCAAGTTGATGCAGGACGATTTTGGATCGCCTGCAATTATCTGAAAGCAACTGAATAGGAAAAGAAAAAAAAACAAGGATGTTTTGCGTGATCACTCACGTTTTGGCTTAACTTGAATTACAATTCAAAACCAAAAGTAAGGAAAAAGAATTTCGATTCCTGGAATAATGTCAAAAAACAAAGCTTATTTAAAACTGACACAAAACGAAATATTTATAACCTAAATATATCCTAAACCTAATCGAAATTAATTAAAAGAATCTGAATCGAATTTAAATAAAAGAATTCTAATCCGATTTGGAAATAATAATAATAAAAAAAACAACAAAACTACTCAAATATCCCTAAAATATAATTAAATTTGAAAAACATAAAAAGTGCCTAAAAACCCATCAAGATGGTCCCAGATGGCCGAAAAACGTCATAGGCCATAGCAAAGCTATGAGTAATTCCCATTGGGTAGTCTCCAATAGCCCAGTCAAGTTTTAGCCAATTTCGAGACAATTTTGTTGGTTAGCATCCTGAGGTAGAAGGTCCAAATTAGTCCGGATCAGGCCCGTTTTCCTAGCAGTCACTTGGACCTTCGTGGGCTCCCTGGCATGGGCTTGGCCGGTGTAATCTGGTGGTCCAAACTGTTCTGTCCATCTTGGACGATGTCCTCATCATCCATAAAGCTCATGTAATACACATCGAACCGTTGCAATATTTTCACAAGCTTCTTGTTCATTATACATTTGAGGATAGGTATATTTAATAAGTCTCATCTTATATCTTGGATCCAAAATGGAAGCTATTGCCATCAACAAGTTACATTCTCCCTAATATTTATCAAACTTCAACTTAATTTTACGAGCCATGGCACGAATGAACTCATTTTAATCTAGTGACTTCTTATCCAACATTACCTTGACATTATGCACTTCAGTCAAATATAGATTTGAAGTCGGATAATCACTACCAGAAATGACCTTCGTTGTTTCATTGAAAACTGCCAAAACCTCACAAACCTTTTCCACTTTAATCCGATCTTCCTCTAGTGGGCATCAATTAAAATTAGGCTCTCGATCATGAAATCTAGAAAATTCTTCCTTCAACTTTATTGCAGTAGCTAACATCTCATAAGTGGTATTCCAACTTGTTTTGCAGTCTAAAATTAATCTCCTATCTGGCAATTGAAGTTGTTGCACAATCTCTGAAAATGTACGAAGTCTTGCTTCGTTTTGATTGATATAATTGATGCTATCATGAATATCTTGAATAATTTGTTTGATCTCTGAAATGCCATCTTGAACCATAAGGTTCAAAATATATGCATAACAACGCACATGAAACAACTTGCCTCCACACAATAACCTCTTACCCTTTGAGAAAGTATAATTTAAAATTCGGATTGCGGAATCATTACCTGATGCATTATCAACTGAAAGTGTGTAGATCTTGTTCTCAATTCTATTTCTACACCACGATGAGGTGGAGGTATGTGAACAAAGTTAAGAACACATTTTTGCATAGCACCATCTAACAGCCACAAAGTGTCCTGTAAGCACCATATACCCAACTTTTTGATTTTTCGATTTCCACAAATCAGTAGTCAAGCTTATTTTGCTAATGTCCTTCAATTGAGCCTTCAACTTCTTTTTTTCAGATTCATATACAAACTCACAATTTTATTTATTGTGTTCTGAGATATTTTCTGCCACTCAATCATTCCACGTCTCTGCATTATATTGAAGCCTTCCTCCTCAACAATACTGAATGGGTGCTTATGCATTAGAATCCTGTGAGCCATTCCCTCCCTCATTTTCATCATATCTAATCTGCCATCAATGACAGCTGAACCAGAAGCAAGTACATCAATTTTGGACTGAGCAGGAGGAAAATTGATCCTTTGTTGTTCCATTTTATATCTCTTTCGTAGAGAACAAATTTCAAGGTGTTGCCCCAAATGACTAGTTGTTGTGTTCTTCATACTAAAGTATCTTTTGCTATAAAGACACTGAGCTTTCTTGGAGCCATTAACCATTTCCTCCTTAAACTCAAGCCAAACAGAGGAAGTCCTACTCTTTTTCTTTTTTTTGAAGTGGCTATCTTCATCACTGGTGCTTTGCTCTTGATTGTTTTGAACACTATTATCTTCAATAGGTGCAAGGGAGGCATCATTAGTACTTTTAGCATTCTTTTCACCTACATTCTCTCCCTCCTCTGCTATAGGCAAATAAATTTCAGCTTGCAATTGATTTTCCTCTGCCATAGACAAGACCTTTGGTGTGCTCGACATTGACATAGCTTAAGAAGAGAAGAAATAAGAAGTTTAATTATTTTAAAAATGAAGTTTAATCTTAACAATATATAAAATTTTGAATTCAGTAAAATTATCCCCAGAGGATATGAAGGCAGTAAAAAACATGAGATTTCAGGCCAAACATGGTCAAAGGGGAGAGGGGAAGGATGTGGATAGGGGACTAATCAAATAGGCCAAATATTGAAAAGCTACTAAATAGGACAACCAATCAGCAGATTGATGCCAAGATAGGATCTAGATTTTAGATTTTATTCTATACTACAGTTCTTTTTAGTAATGGTGAGATTGGAGGATTTTGCTACCAAGACAAATACGGTTGTAATTCTCATGGATAATTCTCAGAAGTCATAGTGTCCTAAGAAAAGTAATTAGCTCTTTTTAGTAACAATGAGACATAAATGAGATATAAAGCAGCCATACCAAGACAAGAAGTTATGTAATTCTCATGGATAATTCTCAGAAGTCAGAACATGAGCTACCAAGCCGGACAGACCAAGGGACAAGCCCAGGTGAGCTTTTAAGTATTAGTAATCTGAAATTATATAATCTAAAGTTCTCTTTAGGCTCAGAAATCCAAAATTGACAAGGAAAACAAAACTGAATCCATACAATTTCAAAATTATAGAAATTAAATATTTTCATAAAATCTCAAATCAAACTGTTCAACCTCTAAATTCATATCTATCTTCTTAGATCTAAAAATAGCTTCATACTAAATAACATGAGTAGAGGGTAACTCTGATACCACATGTTGGATCAATCATAATAATAATAAAAAACACAAAATGTGTACCTCTGCTGCTATAAAATTGATGATGGGTTGGGTTCCGGCGGTGGCGGCAAGATGATGGGCTGGGGTAGGTGAAGATAGATTTAAGGTTGGTTGGAGATTGGAGAGGCAGTCGATCGGCAGATGAAACACGGAAGGAAGGAAGAAGAGAAGGAGAGGGTTTCTTTTGGGAAGGAAGGAAGAAGAAGATGAGGGTTTCTCTCAGAATCTTTGTCACTAATGACTGAACCTACTGAAGGAAGGATTTTTTTGGGAAGAAGATGCAGAACCAGGAAGGACTAAGGAGGGAACAAAGAGAAGAAGAGGGTTTTTTTGGGTAGAGAAAGTTGGGAACCAAGAGAAATTTGGAGTAAAATAAAATTTTAATAATTAAATAAAAATTTATATAATAGATATATTATATTATATAATATATAAATAAATTATTATTATTATTATTATATTATATTAAAAGTTCTTTTAGGCTCGTGAGTCTAAATGAACGAATATATAAGGGTTCGGCTCGACTCCTTTGATAAGAGAGCCGAGCCTGAGCTTGAGCCTGAGCTTGAGCCCGAGCCCGAGCCCGTTTAAGACAAGCCGAATTCGAATTTTCACCGAATCGAGCCCGAACTGTTCTCGAATAGTCTTGTCTCATTTATATCCCTAATCACCGTTAAGCTCTTGAAGTTGGTTGGTGACATCGACGTAAAGCCCCATCATTTGAGGTAGCAGGAGGGATTCCACGTGATCTTGAAAGAGGGGAATTTGTTCCAGTTTAGTTAGAGAAAGGCTGCCGTCTGCATTGCATAGAGTGTCATAGTCTGCTAGTTGAGTCTCTAGGTTGTTGATGAGATTCCTTTGCTCATCCCTGAATGAATCTAGCTCCTCGTCCTGCTTCAAGGTCATGTTGAGGGCAGTGGACAAATGAAGGTTTGGAGCGTTGGCACCAGACAGTTTTTGCTCACTCTCATGCAGAAGAGTTTGCATAGTGTTATAGTTGGCCTGGGGTTGTTCAACGGCAAAGGAGAGCTCTTGGACCTCCTTTTCAAGACGAGCTTTCTCGTCCTGGAGCTTGGTAATCAAGGTGGAGAACTCTTGATCCTTTCTCTGTCTCTCCATTTGTCTTCTCATCCTCTCGCCTAAGAAGTCATGGCTCTGAAAAGAGAGAGAAAGGGGAAAAAAAAAGAAGAAGAGAGGTCAATATTCAGAAGAATTGGTACAAAAGCTATGTCTAAACATGACAAGAACTTACAGCAAGCAATGTATTTGTCCAGCTTGGCGTCAGTGAGCTATTGGAAAATTTCCTTGTTGATTGGGGGCACAAACTCCATAAAAAATGACTGGGAGTGTGGCCATTAGAACAGGGAGTTAGAGGAATCCATGGGGAGATTGAGAACCCAGCTCATGGTCTGTTCAGCAGAGCGAGAGGCTTGGGAAAGCTTCCCGAGCCTCTTGATGGTCTCAACGAGCACACCCATTAATGGTTTCCCCTCCTAAAGGAGGCCGAAGGGAGTCCTTCCCCTATTAGATGGACTGGGGGGAAAGAGAGTTGGAGATAATGAAATTCGTAGGTCATTCAGACTCCAGCAAAGCTACTGCTTTAATATTCCTTTTCACGGCATTTTGAGTCCGGCTTGCTATGGTCACCTTTTTGGTCCTTGATTAGGGAATAGGAATCCTGAAGAAGGAATCCCAGAAGCTGGAGTAGTGATAGGAGCACCTATAGTGTCACTAGGACCACCAGAAGGAGCTCGGAAGGATAGTGACCTGCTTTGTTGTCCCTGTTGAAAGCGAGAAGAAGGGTTTAGTAGCTAAGCAGTAGTTATTGCTGTCAAAACAAGGGGAAAGAAAAAGATGTTAGCATTCATGTTTGAACAGGAGAGCTAAATGAAATTTACTGAGAGCCAAAAAATAAAGAAATTTCCTACCAGTGCTAAGAATTCCTACAGTTTTTTCTAGGAGACGGGAGGTCGCGATCTATGGGACTTCCCAATCCTACAGAGCGAAGAAAAGGAACAAACCAGACCGGTTGAGTTGACCCGACTTTTTCGAATCGGAGTTAGCAAGGTCGATGAGGAAAATCCTATCCCTCTTTTGCTCTTCGGATAAAGTAGGAAGGCCGTCATAGAAAGTCTTTTTAAGATTCTAGTCGGGATATGGCTTAGTCCGAACTAGATTTGCTGGAAGTCTAGCAAAAAGAAAATAGTCCTTCCAAGGTACACTAGAAGATTGGAACCATCCAGGGGCAGTAGAGATGCTAACTTTGAAAAAGCATCTGAAAAGGTCCAAAGAAAGAGGAATTCGATAGAGATGACAAGTCGCTATGAAGCCTATGACAGACCTAATAGCGTTGGGAATGAGTTGGGTGATGGGGATCCCCCAGAAATAAGCTATGTTGAGGAACAGGGGATCAAGGTAACACAAGAGAATGCGTCCCCTGAGGTTGGTCAAGTGATGGACTATATGTCCGACATGCCTGCTATTAGGATGCTCGGATTCTCGAGCAACCCCGATGTCATCTTTGTTTAACCCACTCTCCCCACTAATTTGGAAAATTTCTTAGGGACCTAAAGAGGATTTAAGAGAAAAAGCTTCTAGATCAGAGGGATGATATACTTTACTCCTAATCCGAGGGGATTTAGCAAATAAGGGGAGGCACATAGTATATTTTATTATTAGAGTTCTGGGAAAGAAGAGCCCTAGGAATCTCTTCTGTATGAAGAGAAGGATCGTGTTGAGGAAGACATCTTTTCAAAAGATGAGAAGAAAGAAAATTTTCTAAAAAATAAAGAGGGAAAGGAAACTCACTCGTTTGAAGCTGGAAAAGCTTTGGAAGTAATAAGAAGCTGCCTAACTCAGAAAACTCTCTGAACAGAAAAGAAGAAGCTCAAGAAGTTGGTAGCTCAAGTTTGCATTGTAGAAAAGGAATTATGTTTTGCAGGGAAGAGTTTTATCTAAACCTCCCCAAGGCTTCCTAATTTATAAATGAGAAGGAGTCTATTGAATTTCTGGAAAAGATCCAGTGCACACGAATTGAGGCAACTGCCAAAACTGATAAGGCATGACACCTCCAAACTATCCATTATAGAAAATGGAGCTACTCTTCAGAGGTCAGGACTTAAAGATGAAAATTTAGGCACCACGACCTATGAACTCGCTAGACCTAAAGGGGGTAATGATGGGTGAAACGGGTACGACTCAAATAACTCGATCCAAACTAAATGGACTCAAGTGTTGACCCGAATATTTAAAGGTCCGAACTACAAACTAAGAGGCAAGGTGGGCAGCGACCTCCTTCTCACCGGCCTTAAATGAGTTTAGGAGAGGTCTCATCGAACCGCGACATACGGCATGATGAGCTCCTATCCATCTCATGCACTTTCTATGTCATGGCTTAAAGTCAACCATTCTTAACACACATGATGAACCTAAAATCACTCATCGTAACCCTTTGATCGTTGAGACCTTCGATGTTCACGGGAAGGTAGCAAAGTTGGTTTAAGGGCCGTTAACGAGCTTGTAGTTCTCGCACCAGAGACTTGCATGGTAAGGTATCCAAACTTTGGGAAACTCTACAATTCTAGGAGCAATTGGGGGGATATGATCTCACAATTATCCTAGTTGCCTACTTTCACGTGATTGAGATTCACTCCAATAAGGTAACTCATTATTCGATATACATTATTGAATCACACACGGTTCACAGACAGATGGATCTAATTGCATCAAAAATCTCTCACAGAAAATATTGACTTAGGTATCGGAGTTATCCTCAGGAGGACAACCCACTCCAATGATATAATTTTTCCCTTCTAGTTGTAATTTCAAGCTCCATCATGGTTCGAGGTGACCTAGAGATCGTCTTCGATCTCCATCAATAATAATAATAATAACTTCCATCAGTAAATAAAACATATTTCTCTATGTTTCTAGGATTATAAAAAACAAACTTACACTAAAAGGTCTCCACTGTTGTGTCCACAGGCTAAGAGACGATTTGGCAGATGAAAATTGAGGTTGTGCGAGGAATTTCGGAGCTTAGTCTCCATAATATTCATAAAAAACTATCTGTAACCCTGAAAGATAAAGTAAACCCAAAAGTTAAATACCTGCACTATATATAGGGTGATGGATCTTTATGATCTAAATCATAATAATAACCATAATAACTTCTAAGTTAACAATATCCTCTTTTTTCTTTTTATTTTTTAAAAAGGGTTACAAAAACTTTTCCCAAATTTTCTAATACACCAACTAAAGGTTGCAAAATCCTATTTTATTTTACTCAACAAGGACACTTTTCTGGGCTTTTAAGATTCAGTCTTACTTTCACTATTCGTAATTGAAATACGCCTCGCCACTGATAACCAATGAAACGCAATGTCTGGAATAGCTTGTAGGAACTCTGAAAAGAGATGAATTTGATGTTTTGGTAAGAATCTCTACATCTAAAGTAATCTGCGGCTAATACACTTAGAAATTCCCTTCTTCATTTTTTTATAAAAATTTTTAAAAGGATAGAGCTTGAGTTGGATAGATCTTCTAAATCAGAGAATTTCTTTGATTCTCAAATTTATTGCATTAAAATGGTATGAAATGACTTAGAAGATGGTAGAATAAGTTTTAACGGTGTTAATTGATAACGGCTAAAGTGTCCCTTCGGGGACATCTATTGGATGGAATGGTGAGCGTGCAGACCACAGGTTTTGAATTAAAATCCCACCAATATTCTTATGGATAAGCAGAATGTCGAGGTAAAGAAAAAAGAAAAAAAGGCTAACGCGATGTGTCAAGGATTGACATGTGGAGGAGCATCATCAGGCTGCTATACTAAATTTAGTAGGTTGACATGGTGAAAATTTTCTCGTTTAATTACATTATTGGTGGGCGTGTGTAGGATGAAATTTAAAAAATTATTAGCGTCTTTTATTGGCGTGAGGAGACATGTTAATTTAATTACCAATTTATATATGACATATTCACTTTGGTGTTAATTTTCAATTCCCCCCACCCACTCTTTCCTAATTTTTCCTCTGGCTTTAAATTTAGAACCTTTCTATATTTATTTATTTTTCTTAGACATTAAAGCACCATCTTTTTCATGGATCGTGAGTCATCGAAAACAACGGGTGGAAAGTTAGAAACTTCTTGCTCTGATCCTCGACGCTTCTGAGTTACAGAATATCAGGTCGTCTTGAAACTAAAATAACTCTCCTCTTCTTTGTGCATCCTCCTTCTCAATCTCCCTTTTTTAGCTTCTTCGAATTGTCTTTTGTTTTTCTTATTTTCTTCTCCCTTTTTTTTTTTTTAAATGCTAAGACAAAAAAAAAAAATGTTGGCTGGGCCGGAAGCTAGATTTCAAGTCAAAAGAACCTTGTGTATAAATAAAAAATAACTCGAAAACTTAATCAGGAGCCACTTTGAAAGGCGAAAAAAAGTTAGGGGATGAAATTTACATTATTCACCTATCCACACCAAACAAAACGATATGAGAAGTCAAAAGAAAAAAGAAAAGGAAAATGAGAGTCCAATGGATCGGGCCCCCAAAATTGTCCACGTGGACCTGCATTTCTGAAATAAGTGTACAGATACATTGAGTCCAGTCCAGTCCAATTGCAACACTGAAATTAATCCCATCCGTTAGAATCTTCAATAATATCTTATTGAAAGTATATCTGTTAATATGGATCAGACCCAGTCCAGTTCAATTCTAATCCACGTAAATTTATTTAAAGTTTTAGATCCAATTTTAAAGGGATCATATGTATTGGAGTCCAATCTAATTCCCTTCATATATTTTTTTAAAATATTTTTTTCATACATAGGATTTTGAACTTGAGGAAAACTTTCTTTTGGTACCTAATTATAATAGACTTTGTTTTGTTTCAGGTTTTTTTTTTTTTTTTTTTTGAAAAAAATTGAGCAGTTAAAGCTTTGGGAGGTCAACATTGCAGGGATTTGTAACCCAAATTGGATTGGAAACATTTGTAAGCTTGATACATTGGAGCTTAGGTCATGTCAAAGAATAAAAAAATTATTTTCTCTCCCTAACTTTAGGAATCGTAAAAACTTGGGATCTGTGAAGTTGGAAGAATGAAGTGAAAGGGAAGCCGCAAGAAGAAGATCAGCCGGAACCAACAAATATCAACACAACTGACCTAACTATTTCTTTCCGATTGAGGGATCTAACACTCAGCAGACTACCAAAGATGTGTACATTTTGTCCTCTGGAATTTCCACTACTTATACAATCAATTGGGAAGGAAGAGGATGGGGGAGAGAGTTTTCTAGGAGAGATGAGGGCTGTATGTATGTGTATATCAGATTAGATTTACGATATTATTTTTTATTTTAAAAAGATCCTTTGGCTCAATGGATTCCGACTCCAGTCCGGTTCAACCTCCATCTTAATGGATTCAATCCATGATAGCCTAATTTTACATGGATTATCTAAATTATAACTCAGTTTAATTCATATGTATATAGGGCCATGGACTCAAGCACTAAACCTAATAGTAAGTACTTCACTAAACAATTATTATTATTATTGAATAAAATTATTCTAACCGTAGTTCTACAAATATGTCAAAATTGAATTATTCCACATTAACTCAAAGATCAAAATGTACTAAATAAATAAATATAGTTTGAGTCATACTCAAAAGAATCAAATTATTAGATTATTAGTGATATATATGAAAAAGAATAAACTCAGTGAAATGCCCATGGCTATGGTTCTCGATATATAAGTATGTTTTTTAAATATATTTTATTAATAAAATCCTAAAGAATAGATGTATGTTTATAGGATATAAATTTTATATTATTCGGTAAAATAGAAGATGAGATAAAATATTTTGAATCATATGAGATAGAATCCACTCGACGGATTCTATATCTGTTTATTTCCTCCCTCATCCTTTTCATTAATGATTTACAATTACTAACTAAATAATTTTATTATATTTTGTTAAACACATATATCGTTAAGAAGCTTACACATATATACGTACTTCCTTATATATCGTTTCTCTAGATTTTTATGGCTTATATATATCTTCTACAATTTGCGGTGACCGGGATATGCAAATTTTATCCCAGTAATCTGGATAAAGTAAAATATTAAGGATAAGTTAAATTTATATGTATATATAAATCTGAATAAAATGTTCCCTTTAGTTTATCCCCTTTTTTTTTCCAAAAAGAAAAAGAAAACGAATATATATATATATATATATATATATATATATTTATAGATATAGAATTGCTATAAAACTTAACTGTTGGAATGCAATTGGAGTGCAATCGTCAAAACGACGTTGTTTTGGCAATTGCGCTCAGCGATTGTGTTTCATAACAATTCTGTTT
>JAOXNR010000198.1:0-11454 GCA_028571225.1 Parsonsia alboflavescens | reverse complement strand
GGTAACGGTTGGAGTGCACATTAAGGCACACTCCGGAGCGCACCTTAGCAAATCCGTATATATATATATATATATATATATTGTTATCTTCTAAACCTAATGATAGCATTTAAGAAAATAAACAAACATGCAATATTATTAAAATTTCAAAACTCATAACATTCAAGTATATAAATCATTATATACCCAATGTTCAAACTAATTCATTATACTAAATCTTTTATAGAAAGATGCTGAAAACTCACAACTCAAAAATGACAAAACCTCAATTATCCCTTTATAATTAAACCTAAAATAAATCTATCACTATTTTCACCAATATAATCCATCTTACACCATAAGAATTAATTTATTCCAATCAAAATAAAAATCTCTTCCTACCAAAAATTTTGTAACCTAATTCAATCTCATGATCAATAACCTGATCTAACTCAATCCAATGATCGATAACCTGGTTTTAATACCACTAAATGTCACGGCCCGGATCTCTGTCAAGCCTATGATTTGAATCCAAGCCTGAAAGAGTGACACGTCAGAACTCATACGGTTTCCCTCACATGCTCTAAACTTCTAATACTAAAGATTAGAAAAAAAATAACTATGTAATTTAAACCAAATAATTAAATGCAAAAATATTGTCATTCATAAACAAAAATATTTCCTTGAGGACAAAAGAGCCATTACAAATAGATCAATTAAAAAGTCCAAGTCCTATCTTAAAAGTTATCAAGGCATCCTCAACTAATTCCACACATACTCTTCGAAAAACTCGTCCCCAAAAATTCCAAAAGTCCGCACTAGCAAAATTTGAAAGAAAGAAAAAAAAAATCAGCTAAAAGCCCAGTGAATATAGGTACACTTTGTTTTAAAATACATTTTAAAAAATAATCAAAGCAAAACATTTTTAGAATATAATAAATCAAAATAATGAACAATTATCCAAATCAGAAAACTTTGAGAATCATAAATCAGAATAGTGAACAATCATTAGAATTAGAAAACTTTCACAAATGTCTTAGATCTCAGCTCAAGCAAACATATAGAATTATTGGTCAGATAATTGAATTCAGCCCTAATTGTTTATCCCACTAATACCGCTAGATAGATAGAAAATTGTGAACTTTTTGACCATGTTCGATGGGTTCAGATAGAAATAAACGGAACATGTTCCCCCAACAAAGTGACATGTAACTTGATCCTTAAACTAAAACATATTCTTTTAAATCAGATGTTTCATGTACAAATACCTAAGAGTGTAAATGAAACGAGATGATTTGTGAATGGTTCGGACTCGACTCGATAAAAACTTGAATTCAGCTTGCTTTAATTGAGCTCGAGCCGAGCCTAGGTTTGGCTCGCTTGTTAAATGAGCCAAACCAAACTCATATGTATTTGATTTGTTAGGCTCGTGAACCTAAACGAGCCTTTTAATATAAATAATATTTTATTTATAATATTATATAAAACATAACTTATTTATTAAATATATAGTTTTTTATTTATTTTATATAATATATTTTATTTATTCATATACTATATATAGAGTAATGTTAGTGTGTGCTTGACCGTGCATACTAACAAGTGCAGTAGTTAGTCAACTAACGATAAACTAAATCCTAAGAGGATAAACTAAATCCTAAAAAAATAAACTAAATATTAAAAGGATAAAACTAAACCCTAAAAAGATAAACTAAATCCTAGGGGTACTTGATTAAATTTTAATTAATTGTTTTAAAAAAAGAGATAGAAACCATTAAGTTCGATCGTTAATTGACTAACTAATGCACTCATTAGTGTGCACGGTCAAGCACATATTAACATTTCTAACTATATATAATATATAATATATAATATGACTTCTTAAAGTTTTAAGAAAAATAAATTAATATATAGAAACGAGTTCGAGCTTGGGTTCGTGTTGAACTCAAACGAGCCCGAATCTCGTTTGCTATAATTATTGATAAATAATCTTAACCCTACGTTGCAATTCCGACATATCTAAGATATTGTCTTTTAGGATTAGGTTAGAAGTTTTCTCCGTGTTCTTCCCTAAATAAAACAAAACTAATTTCTCAAACTCTAGAGATTATAATTATCATGTATACCATTAAGGATCTTAAATAACTAATGACCCACATAAGATGTAAATTAATTGGGCCAAAATATGACCTTATTAATTTGGACTTAAAAAAATCAAGTCCACTATCTTGGGATTGGGTATCACACTTGAATTGAACAATTGGTGATTTGTTGAAGACATTTATCCAGAACATCATCGTTTTGCTGCGTCCTGGGATTTTGGCAATTGCTTTCTCCCTTTCCATTCCTTTTTCACTTTTCTTGGCCAAGTCTTAAATCTGACTCCTTGTAAAAAAATAATTAGAAGAAAATATAAAACAATAAAAAAAATCAAAGAAAGGAAACAAATAATATGAAAAAAAAAGTACAAATAAAGAAAAATAATGGTAGAAAAATAAAAATATAAAAAGGAAAAATCAAGAAAATATGTGAAGGGAAAATTTCTTTATTTCTTTAATTTTTTCTTCTCATTATTCATTTGTAATAAGAAAAGAAAAAGGAAGTGTGAAAAGTAATAATGCTTAATAACAGGTATTGGAAGATAATAAGTGTCTTGATCAATAGTTGACTCAAATTCAATTTATTTTAATTATAAGTTTTAATATATTACTTTTTTCTTTTCAAATATTTGGCATTAACTTTTTTTAATTCTATTTCCACACCCATTCATTAATAGGTTAAGTAATTAAAACCTATTGATTCATTTTTCTTTCTCTTTTATTCTCTAAAAGTCAAAATTAAACATTATATTTAGTTTTTTTCCACCTTGGCTAAAAAATTATGTAAATAAATGTACAAAAATAAACATTAGCTAAACATACAAAGTTGAATAGTCCATATTTTTATTTTAAATGATTATACTATTTATTTTAAAATATTTTGAAATTTTAACTTATTTATTTGAATCCTTAAGTTTAAAAAGTTTAATTAATTCTATCAGATTAATAATTTAATAATTTTTTTCTCATTAATCACTTTACTTACTTGGTTTGCAATTCCCTAGAAAATAATATACATCAATTATATCATGGGATACAAAAAAAAAAGAATAAATATAAATGATTGCTAAGAAATGTAAAAAGAAAGAAAACCAAGAAAATGAGAAGAAAAGTCAATTTTTTCTTTGTGTTATATTTTTGAAGAAATTTTATAACTTTTATATGCGTCTATTATTATGAAATTTTTTATATGTTGTTTTTCTCATATTTTTTGTTTATCTAAAATTTGTTTTTTATGCAGGAACTGTGTCAAAACGAAACAACACCAGAAACAATTGTAATCTGCTTACATTCAGCTGATTATAAGTGAAAAAAAAATAATTTACATCCATGTTTTGAAGTTGTATATTTTAACTATTATTAGGATAAAAACCTGAGCAATATGCAAGAAGTCATTAATAATCATTATATAAAATATAACATAATAAAAATATAAATATAAATATAATTTAAAAAAAGTAATTTAACATGCCATTTACTACTCATTTAAATTAATATATTTTTTAAAAATAAAAAGGAAAAAAAGAAAAACTATGTGTAATTTTCAATTACTTTTTAGTAAAGTTTAATTAATTACATTCAGTATGATTTATTAACGATTTTCAAATTGTATTGTAGATTAAGTCAACATTTTGGAATCGTTATATTTTAAATTGATAATGTATTATTGTTGTTCTGTTAGTTGAGTTCAATCAAGTTGTTTTTTAAATGATAATTTTTGCACCAAGAAAAATTATTATCACTTTGAATTATTTTTCCATGCATAATAAAATTAAAAACAAAAATGTAGCGAAAAAAATTCAACCCATCATCCACCACCCATTCAAATTATCATCATTTTAAAATTTTAAATAAACCAAGAAAAAAGAGAAAAAAAATATTGAATAACTTTTTTGTTATTAGCCAAAACTAATTTTTCAAATTTTCAATTTATATACGTTACTTGTTAAGACGTTGATAATTACATTTTTAGTTTAATGAATATTTATTTAATTAATTTGTACTAGTTTAGGTAATTTTAAAATTTATTTAGTTTAAACACTTGAATCATGATCATTATTAAGTAGAATTTTAACCCATGATTTATTATTGATTTCTAATTTATAAGGTATTCTATGTTTTTTTCCGTTATGTTTAAAAGTATTATTTAATAATTATTATTTCACTCAAATAGTTGAATGAACTCTTATTTGTAGTAAATTGAACTAATTGAATGCCTTTTGAATATGGACACTAATGTTTTCATAAAAAAATAGTATCATTTTGGATTTTGGCTCACAAGATTAGTACTAGATGGGCTATTATCCCTTAAAATAATTGTTAGTCATACTAATGTTTTTATGGAAATTTAAACAATTGTCCAAAAAGTTTCTTATTGTAGTTTAAACTTCAAATCAGACCAATTACGAAAAATTAAACTCTCCTCATTGAAATATTAGAAAAAGAGAGGAAAAGTAATTTTACTCTGTTAAATAAAAAGAAGAAGGGGGGAAAAAACGATCGAGGTTAAGGAATAACTTCTGTCATGTCAATGAAAAAACCTCCCCATCGGAGACTCCGTTAAAGAGCAGAGAGAGGCATGAATAGAAAGAAGTCCGACAACTCAGTGGCTATGGAATTTACTTTCTTCTTTTGTGAATCTGAATAAAGAAATTGACTTTCTTTCGAAATTTGTGAACGATTCTTCAAAGCCTCATCCTAGTTCAACTTAGTTTAGATCTCTTCTCTTCGAGCTTTGAAGTTTGAAGTTCAATTGGTGTTCTTATATCCAAATATACTTTTTTTGTACAAGGTAATTCTCTTTGAGTTTGAGAAATTTGAAATTTTTTGTTTAGGGCAAAGTTAAGGAAATTGGTGCCTAGGATTAAAATTTCAATTAATTTATGATACTTGCAATTTTGGTAGGACTAATGTTAGGTTGACACTTGATTATGATGCTTTGAATGGGGTTGCCGTGTCGTGTGGGACTTTGAGAGGGGTCTTCAGTTTTCCTTGTCCTATTTTGTCCCCTTTTATTTTCTCTGGCCTACGAGCTAGATTTTTCTCAGAAGGTTGACGCTATGAGTTTTGTAATGAGGTTGCAAATTTCTTGGCCACTTCAAAAATCTCCCATACCATCCTCAACAGTCTAATATTGAACTTCTTTTTTAGGTAGGTGGAGGCTGTGCCTTGCACAAAAGAATGCATGGCTACCTGTTTGCTTACTCTGTCAACTTCATCATAGACCTTCTTAAATCTTTCTACGAAACTGGTTAAGCGCTTTCCATTCTCTATTTCATGTTGTTAAAGTTACCTTGGTTCTTTGCAAGGTCATCGTTATATCAAATCAGGCTAGAAATTCTTTCTCCAAACTATTCCATTTGTTGATGGTGTGGGGCTTCAAATTAGAGAACCATGTGGTTGCCCTTTCCCCTAATGTACTGAGGAAAGCTTTATACATGACAACCTCATCACTAGTGATCAAGCTATTAGCATTCATATAGCAACATACATGGTCCTAAGCTCCCCTCTTCCCCACAGGAGAGTGGCGAGCTTAAAATTCGAATTGGGAGGGATCTCTCTTATCCAACTAGTGAATGGAGACTTTGGAGTCAAGGCCCTTTTCTTTGGTGACCTCGACCAGCTCCAAGATCATTTTTCCTTTTCTAGCATGGGCAACCTCTTTCGTCGGGAATGACGAGAGCCCCCATTCCCTCCTGTTCCTTCCTGTTGAACTGTGTCGGGAATACATCGTCATTTTGATTCTCCAGGCACACTTCAGGAAGGCTCTGTTCTTCTTTCCTTGCCATTTAAGGATGCTCCGTCAATTTGTTTTGGACCTTGAATTGGGTCTGACCCAGCAAGGGTTAGCCTTTCGCAGCCGGTTCATCATTAAGGCCTCCCAGTCCCTTAAAAGCTAATTTTGTCTTTCGCCCAACCTGAGTTCCTCCTCCAGCTACCGAATTTGGGTTTGTTCCTCATGGTACCGATCAATCGTGCCTTTACTTCTATGGCTGTTCAACCTGTTTCACAAGTCATCCTTGTCGACAAATGGCCCTAATCTTTCTCGGGCCGGTTTCCAAGCTGTCGGTGTCAAGTAGTTGGTTATCTTCTTTTGGACTATGACGGGAGTTGCAGATTGCTACCTAGGAAACAATGGCAGTAATGGAGTTTGTTCCGAGTTTTCTCTGGAGACGTGTACTCCGTTGCCATTGTTCTTCTCCATTTCTGCAGTTTAGTAAGTTGGGAAGAAAGGAATGGTGTTTTTAGGATAAATGTTGTAATAGGTTTCCAAGAAATCATCCAGGAACTTTTTAAGATAAAAGGGTTCCAATTAATGGAACCAATATGATGTTACAAAATAGCAGTTGGTTTTTCAAAATCTCAAATGAACCTTGAATTCTTCCTTGGGTGGAGCTAGGGCATCCTACAAATGAAGTAGGCCCAAGAAGTTGACACCCGGAACCACCTCCGATGATTAAGTTATAGAAGGCATACTAGAGAAGATGAAGAGAAATTAGCGGATATCATGGCTTATCAAAATCGTTGTGAGTCTTTGTATTTATACTTAGGGTTCGGTTGCCATGTGGCAACCTCGAAGGGAGGTGGTCCCTTGTACTAGCTTGTACTTGGTAGGGGACTAGGAATTTGAGTGCTTTTTTCCTAGAGCACCCGGCCGACAAGGATATCATGTCGGCTGCTTGGGGTTCAAGAATTTAATTAAAATTTAATGCATCTTGGCCTATCCCCATTCCTACATTTGGCAGTAGGATGGGTTCTGGGGAATATCTTCATGGCTTTGGACCACTTTGATCCTTATAGTTATGGTTAGGGAGTCACCTTCGCCAGCTTGTCCCTTGGGTGGCTTGCCCAATGATCCTCGCAAATCAAATTGGGTCGACTTCCGTAACGAGTTTGACTCATTCAATAGGTATCAGGTCTTTAATGGAAAAAATAGTCAGCAATCTTCATTAATTCCCCTAGATTAAGTCTGTGATGAATTCTATTTTAAAAAATGAAAAGAATTTATTTTCCTATTGTCACAGTGCAAGTTTCTTGAATAGAAAAATTAAATGAAGAGATATTTATAAAGATTACACAGAATTTTTTCTTCGTGCATGTGTTCAATTTGTTACTGAGTGGCCCAGTTCCTAGCTAGCACATGACAAAGGAATCCTTTCTTTATTCTTTTTGGAACCTAATAATGAGGAAAAAAATTTTAGAGCAATTGTTGCACCATATCATCCTAAAGATTTTGTGTAGCAAGCCAATATGTTTTCTCCATGTGTATAGTTGTGACACATCATAGTATTAAATATTTGAACATCGTATGTTTAACCTTTTCTTCTTCCCTCTATATCAGTTTGTTTCCAAAATACTGAGATTAAAGAATCTACACAATCTCATCATCATCTTAAAAAATGAGATTGATGATTACATTCTAAGCTTCAAATATTGCAAGTTGCAAGTTATGGAGGAGGAAGAAATAAAATTTTCTTTTGAAAACTTTAGATGAACTGAATCATGAACTCATTTCAATTTCCGCCATCGAACTTGCCCATTAATATATTTGTAGGATGAGATCATCTTTTCCTATGAGTGTGTGTGATCCCAATGATTTAAATTGCACTTGCTTGATTTGGAGAGCATCTTCTATTCTTAAATCCACATAATAAGAATTGAAGCATGATGTTCACGATATGAATTTGGTCCACCATAGTAGCTTTTGCTATTTAAACTTTGTAATTTGCATTGGTAAATTATGCAATCGAAGTTTGTTTTCAAGTTATGATTGTTATGGTCTTCTGTATCATTATCATTAATATATTTGTGTATGAGGTTAGGAAGATATTTCCACAAATAAACTGTTTAATAAAATGACTATGAGAAATTTAATATTATGGAAAACACTATTATGAACTAATTTTTTTAACTGTGAGGAAGAAACAAGTTAAAGCAATGACATATTAGTGTTCTCCATTTTTTATATTGTGAAAAGATCTGGTGGATTCTTTAAACTCAGTAATCTGGAAAAAATTGAAACAGAGGGAGGAAGAAGAGGTTGACGGTGTTAAAATATTTAATACTATGATGTGTCACAATTATCCGCATGGAGAAAACCTATTGGCTTGTTGCACCAAATCTTTAGGATGACATTTTGTAGCAACTGCACTGAAATTTTTCTCAAGAATGATCGACGATCACTATTGACACTTAATTTTATGTTGACCAATGTTTCTCCTTTTTTGGTATACCATTGAAGTGTACTTTTCTATTTTCACTTCTAATGTAAAGAAATTATGATAATATTAATTAAATTATCATATACACCTACATCAACCTCTTGTTATTGCTAAGTTAAGCTTTGTTTCAAAAGGAATTATGATTATACTTGTGTGAGACGACACCTACCAATGGAACATGCGAAGAAAATTTCTTGTATATTTACCTGCAATACTTATGTTTACCTTTAATTATGAGTAATTTCTTCTCCCTTGATTTATAAAATAACATAAAGAACAAAGAAAAAAAAGCAAACATATCTCTAAAACTTTTATCATCCACATTCAACAAGTGTTAAGAACTCCTATTGACATCATCATTATGTCTACACCATGTCTTGAAAATCTTCCCCAGCATTATTCAACCCAAATGGCATCCTTGTATAGCAGAATAAGGCCTGAGGTACGACAAATGATGTCTTGTCCTCATCTTCCTTTGCCATCTATATTTGATGGTAGCCTTTATGAGCATCTAGGAAACAAAGTCAAAAAGTACCTAGTCTAACCTCCACTAGATAATCTATTCTAGGCATTGGAAGTGGCCTCTTTGGAATTGCCTTGTACAAGGATGTGAAATCTATATACATCCTCCAAGTACCATTGAGCTTCACATATGACACACGAGCCACAAACTACAACATTCCTTCACATCATATTATTTCAGAATTGTTGCTTTTAAATCCCTTTGATATCTTTTAACATAAATGTGCATGTAACTTATATCCTTAGAAAACAATGATTTAAGAAAATCACATGGTTTCATCCTCGCCTACTAAAATAATATACGGGAACTAAAAATAAAGGAGAATAACTAAAATAAATAAAGTTATCATTATAATCCCAAGAATAAAAAACAGAATGAATTTATAGTAGAATTCATTGTTTTCATATTTTTAATTAACTTAAAAAAATATAAACAAAAAAGAGAGAGTGTATTATTTTTCTCATGCTGCAATAGTGTACGTATATTTCTTTCATGGAAAAAAATGAAAATTGTTAAAGATTACATGCTAATTTTTCTTCACAGACTCGTTTAATTAGCTGTTGAGTGGCATATTTCCTAGCTAGAACATGACGAAGGAATCCTTTCTCTGGTCATTTGAGAACCGAAGAATGAGGGACAAATCACCATCAAAATTTAATGGGAATATTAAGAACAATTAGAAATTAAATTCTCGTATACACCTACCTCAACAGTTTGTTTTTGCAAAATTAAGCTTAGTTTCAAAAGTATTTATGAATATAAATGAATGAATATGATACCAACGAATTGAAGACACAAAGAAAATTACTTGTATAGTTTTCTTGCAATACTAATGTTACTAATGTTTACCTAATAAGTAATTACTTCTCCTTAGATTGGTAGAATAAAAGAAAGAAAAAATAATAATAGCATTCATATCTCTAAAATTTTTATCATCCACAGTTAATATTGTCAAAAATCTTGGTACAAGTGACATAAAATTTCTCTCGTGACTCTCTCTCTCTCTAAAATCCTAATCGAACTGTTGCGGAAATAACTTCTGCATGGCATTGCAATATTGGAGCAAGTTGTAATCTGCATCGGGTCGAAGCTTATCGGGTCAAAGCGAGAAGATATTTTAAAGATCAGATGGAATTTAATTCAAGATATCCAGATAAGCTGTAATTTCCGAGTTAGATTGGAGCTCAAGTTTGTCATGAGTTTTGTGTATGGGGTCGTACAGTCTTGGACAACTGTATTTGGCTGAAAGATTATGCCAATAAAGCAACAGGGTAAAAAGTTATTTGTTCATCAAGAAAAGCAAGAAGGTTGGTTATATTAACCAGCAATGCATTTTTAAGGTGGCAAAATTGAGCAAGCTTCGAATGGGGTTATGGAGATAAAGAGGATTTTCTCTCATCAAGCGAGTCAGCTGAATAGAAGAAAATCTAGACTGAAATTGGCGAGAGATATCTATGAGTTGCTAATTGCTTGAAGGATGTAGCATTGAAACCGGTTCAAGCAATCCTTTATCCTTGAGAGATTATTGATTTTGTTCAATTGGAGATCTCATTCTTCTCAAGGTGAAACTGAAGATCAAATCCATTTATCTATCTGATATTGTTTGTCTGCAAATTCTGGGGGAGTGACATTTGCAAAAGGCGTTGCCATGTCAGAGAAAGTTGTAACTTCCAATTAAGAAGGTCGTGACTGGCTTTGGGGCAAAGCTAGTGATGGGTGTAAAGGAGCTATCAAGAGATGGGAGAACTCATGGAAGCTACCAAGTGAAAGATGAGAAGATTTAAGTTCAATTCTAAAGAAGATGGAGCTTCAAAGGGTGATTCAATGAATGGAATGAATATTTACAAGATGAAGAAGTTGATTCATATATACAAAGATCAATATTTCAAGTATAAGTATGGAATTTTGAGGATGAAAGTGGTAAGGTTGGTATTGAAGCAAGACTATGGAGAACGACTTGCGGTTCATGACAAGATTGAAGAAGTTATGCTTGAAGATGATTGGCAAGTTGAAGAACCTCGTAATGTATTCAAGTATGAAGACTTATATAGGGGATTAGAGGACATTGCAAGGTTGGAAATTGAATGAACAAGGCCGAAACTTTCAGCAAATGTGTTGAGACAATGCTAGACTTTACAACCATTTTTGAGGAACAATTTTCAATGGCGGATGAAGCAAGGAACTCAACTTATGGATGATAGAAGACATCAAGGAGGAGTGAACAATCAAGGAAACAAGCCTTGGCAAGCATTGGAAGTCAGGCTGAACAGGATTGGACAGTAGACTGGAATTTTACCCAGAAATTTCAGTTTTTGTCCTCTTTTTTTACAGCTTTGTAGTCTCGACTTTGGTTGGACTTTTCCACTTTGTAGTTTTAGTTGCTTTCTTTATGTTTTAAGCTAACCTAAGGTGGCTAATTAAGTCCCTAATCCTAGTTGGGGCTGAACCTATAAATAGTCCATCATTCATATTGCATTAAAACAATTTACAAACACTTTTCAGAAATTTGAATGAATTCCATAAGGATTCAAGTTGCTCCAACCGACAATGTGGTTTAGGGCTCTTCTAGGGTTCTTAGTTAAACTTTAGGGTTCTCAATGCTTGGCTAGGGTAATTGAGTTGAGTTGATGGG
>JAOXNR010000197.1:0-11454 GCA_028571225.1 Parsonsia alboflavescens | reverse complement strand
CTTGATCCTTATCTGATGATATCCGCTCTTCAAGTCAATCTTCAAAAACACCGTCGCCCCACTAAGTTGATCCAGCATGTCATCAAGTCTCACAATTGGAAATCGATACTTGATGGTGATTCGATTTATCGCACGGTTGTCTATGCACATCCTCCAGCTTCCGTCCTTCCTTGGCACCAACAAAGCGGGTACGGCACCTGGACTGACACTCTCCCGGATGTATCCCTTATCAAACAGCTCGTTCACTTGGTGCCTCAACTCTTCATGCTGCTGTGGAGATAGGTGGTAATGTGCCTTGTTTGGCAGGACAGCTCCCGGAATCAAATCAATCTGGTGCTGAACGTCACGTATTGGGGGTAATCCTTGTGGCAACTCCTCTGGCAGTAAGTTATCGAACTCCATCAAGACTTCTTTCACCTTTTCTGGAATTTTCACCTCTTCTTTCTACTTAGCTAATCCTGCCACCGTGGTTGAAACCAATGCAAAACAAACCTCGGCTTCACCAACCTTTGCGTCAAACTCCTTGCGGGGTACACAAATAATAGCCTTCTTTCCTTCTACAAAAGAATCCTGCATTGGTTGCAATACCACCTTCTTGCCGCCCTTGTTAATAGTATAACAATCCTTAAAACCATCATATACCACCTTGTTGTCATACTGCCATGGTCGCCCTAGCTGTAGGTGTGCGGCATCCATCAGCACCACATCACAATAAATAACACAAGTATACTGCGGCCGAATCGAGAATTCTACCCTGCATCTCTGATCTACCAGCACCTCTGTTTCTTTGTTCAACCATCCAAGTTTGTAGGGCTCAGTATGTGGCTCCATCTTCGAATTTAGTTTCTGAATAGCTTCCTATGAAATTACGTTTTCACAACTTTCCGTGTCTATGATTACTTTGCAGACCTTCCCTCTAATGGTACAACGGGAACTGAAAATATTCCGACGTCGCCAATCCTCATCAGCCTGTGGAGCTAAACAAATTTGACTCAGAACCAAGTTCTCACCTCTTACATCCTCTGGTGCTGGTGCCACGACGTACTCTTCCCCCACTGCCATCTCAGCATCTTCGAACTCTCCAACATACTCCTCCGCGATTCCTTCCTGGATCAGCAATTCCGACCTTAGTCAGGGACATTCATAAGCATAATGACCCTTCTGTTGGCACCGGTGGCAGATGATATTTGCTTTGTTAACCGGTGGACGCGTCTGCTGTGGCCCTAGTCCTTGGCTCGACTACCCTAAACTACGTCCCTGTGGAGTAGGCGGATTGAAAACCATTGACGAAGAAGATGACACTGGGCTGTTTGCCGTCGGATTCCGGTAAAGAGTAGGGGATCCTCTACCGAATGTTACTCCCCTGCTGCTAGCTAGTGTCAAGCTCTCTTCCACCACCCACGCCTTTATCTGTACATTCGTAATGTTACTGAAAGAATGCACCTGCAGGGTGTCCTCGATGGCTGGTCGGAGGCCATGTAAATAGCGGGCTACAAGTTGCTCCTGTGTCAAGGAGTTGATTTCGTGCTATCAACCGGTAAAATTCCAACGTGTATTCTTCTACACTTTTCGTCCCTTGTGTTAGACTCTGTAAATTTTGAAACAAGGTCTGACGATAATTGAATGGTAAAAACTCCGGCCACATCTCTCTCTTCAGTTCGTTCCGATAGCCCAAAATTGGCATCCCATTCAAATATCGCTGATATTTAAAAGACTGCCACAATGCTGCGGCTCTATCTTTGAATCTGATCGCGACCATCCCTACCTTCTTATCCTCAGGGACTTCTCTCAAAGCGAACAATTCATCCACGGTGCTCAAAAAATCCAAAAATTCTTCCGATGCCAAACTCCTGGTAAACTACTGAATTTCAAGTTTAATTCCGGAATCCCATCGCGGCACATAATCGACTCTAGCCGCCACAGCCCCCAGATTCCCGTGACCGCCTCTCCCTACGCCGCCGTGTGCGACTGTCCCTCCCACGGGCTCCTCAGCGTTCAACTCTATTGGTGGATTCGCGACTGTCATCCGCTGCAGCATCTGATGAAGAATTTGCATCTGCTGGTCCTGTCGTTGTTCCTGTCGATCATGACGTGCAATGAGTCGCTGCATCTCCCGTTCGTGATCTACTCAGCTGCTGCACCATTCTTCCAAAATCGCGGCTATGGTTGGATCAACTCCTGACATCGTAGATCTTGTCGCTGCTACCAATTGTCGCCAAAACGGAAACAATGGTGGGGTTGATAGAACCTCAACTGCAATTAACTTCACTCGAAAGTCTTTTACAAGAAAGGGCGAATCAAGAATAAAAAGACAATATTCTTGAGACACTAAGATAATCGAATTTTTTTGAATGAGAAAACTCAAAGCTTCAAAAATAACAAAGTCTACCAAAAAAAAACAAACAAAAACGGCAACAAATAAACCCTAAACCGAAAATATGAAAAATTACAAAAAGACCCCAAAAGTTTATAAAAGGCCCAAAAGTCCACCCAGATAACCCCGGATGGCCAAAAAATGGCCTTAGTCATGGCAAAGCAACGAGTATTACTCCCTGGATCGCTCCGGATTCGCCCGTCAAATTCGAGCCCATTCTGACACTCCCACAACTTTTCAGTTTTTACGTTTCAACCCCAAAAACTTTTTCCGATCAACTTCGATTGCCTTGAAACTTCTCCCGCAGCCTCTTTGACCTGGGTGGGCCCTCCTGAATATCTTCGTGGGCCAGCTCTGAGTCAGTTTGGATATCTTGCCATTCACGTATCTGATCAAGAAATACAAGCTCGCTAACGAACTTTAAACCAACTTCGCGACCTGCCTGTGGACCTCAAAGGTCTCAACTATCTCTTCTGGGAGGTCACGCCAAGTTCTCATAGTCATGGCATGGAAAATGTGTGAGACAGATTGTAGCTCATCGGATTGAAGACCATGGTCCAATGAGACCTCTCCTAAGTTCATTTTGGAGGTTAGTGGTAGGAGGTCACAGCCCACCTTTCCTCTTTGACTCGTGAGTCTGACTTTCAAGTATTGAGGTCGGGGATTGAGCCCATTCGGGTTGACTTATCTGGGTCAAGCCCAATTCTCCCATCACTTACATTTTGCTCTTTTCCTGTTTCTTATATGATAACAAATAATGAGATTGTATTCGGTGTGAATTAGAAAATAGTATTTATTGTCCTTCCCAAAGTTTGAATTTTATTTTGTGTGAACTTTTCTTAGAGAATAAGTTATGTTAATAATTTGCAATGTTTTTTGTTTCCAATATTACCACATTTCTTTCTTTCTTTTTATTTCTTTAGTTTTTGAAGTTAATTAAGTTTCTATATAGTTCAACAATCTTCTTTTTTAGTGAAAGAGGGGCTATTGCTTTCTAATAGGAAAGAAGCATTTCTTGAAATTTCAATGGATTGATTATAAGCTCTCGTATGTGATAACAATTTGCATTTCTAAAGTCTATTGTTTTTTTATTCAAAAGGATACTCATAAATTTTGAAAATTCTACTTTTTCTTCACATGTGAACTATAGGGTAGATTTAGAAAAGGGTAGATTTAGAGTGTACTTTTCTAAATAATGGTAATGGGTAAAATGGGCATGACCTGAATTATCCAACCCGAATAACCTTTAATATCAATCCAAATACCAAAGACCCAATAAGTCAGTGATCTCCTAGGTCACAGACTTGCTATGAGCTTATTAAAGGTCGTACTAGACAATGACCTTCGATCCATCTCACACAACTTACATGCCACAATTTAATATCTATAGTTCTTAACATACATAATGAACCTTAAATCACTCATGGCGTTCTTTGGGAGGACCAACTGAGATTGTCGAAGTCCTACAACCATAAATTACTCATGGCATTAATGAGCTCATAGCTCGCTCTCATTCCAGAGACTTGCATGGTAAGGCATTCAATATTATGGAATTCCTTTAATTTTGGGAACAATTGGTGGGATACTGTCTCACAATTGATCCAAAATGCCAACTTTTATGAGTATGAGATTGACTCTAACAGGGTAACTTCACCAAAATTGGTGATTATTATTTGGTACACACAATAGAATCAGACAACAAGTTAGACACGTGAATTCATACAATTTACTCTCAACGTACTAACTTATGAATTGGAGTTACCCTTAAGGCGAAAGCAGACTCCAATGATCAAAATTTCCTTGATTGTTCTTATAGGCACCGTTCACAATTTGGGGTGAAACGAAGATCGATTCCGAGCTCCATCACTTCTGGAGCCGTCTATGGGAAGAACACTTTGATCAGAAAGTTTTCTTCAAGAGAACACACATAAAAAAAAAAAAACTGTGATGTCACAAGGACAATCGACACAAGAGTTACCACCACATCATGGCCGACCACCACGAAGAACTGAATTACACATCGGAGAAACCTTACCAGAAGACCCATTTCCAGGACAAAACAATAACAATGTTATTGGACCTGTTGATCAGACACTCCCACCAAGGCCAACAAGTTTGAGATCATCTCGAAAGAACCTTGTTGACAATCCACTTGGACGAAGGGGAGCAAAACAGAGGCATCAAAACCCTAATAACCACATCAGTGTTCCCAGACCACAAAGACCTAGAGGGAGTCGTGTATCCGTCCCAAACAACCTCCTAGAACTCATGGTGGTGGCCTTTGAAGGTCCCTCAGGCAGGAGAGACCATGTTTCTACTGGAAGGATCCCAACACCATCTCAAAGAGAAAGACAGCAACCTAGACGAATTGGAAAACAAAACGAAACACAGCTAGACCCACCACCATCTCCAACAAGGGGAGAGGATCCTCTAGGAGATCATCCTCATAACGAGGAATGTCACAGAATAGATCCTTCAAAAAGAGTAGCTCGTGGGGTACGAATACAAGAAAGAAACAATGTAAGAAGGGCCCCGCCAATAAGTGACCTTAGAGAAACCCTCCGAAACAATTGCAATTATGACCTCCGTGATAGGTTCAACCAAGTAACTATCTCTAGGACTCAACGACAAGGGGCAAGCCGAGATGAAGATGGAACCTTGCTAAAAACTCCATATAGGAAAGGATACCTCCCAAACAATGCCTGGTCGAAAGAATAGGCAGTGAAAATCATGGTGTAGCCCTAGATCCACCAAGGAGAAGAGCTTTCCACACAAATCATAATAGAGATAGAGATCAAGAAATACAAAGTAACGTGGACCTATCTAAACCATCACTCTTCTTCCATAGCATTAGAACAACTCGAATGCCATCTCGGTTTAAAGCACCTCAAGTCAAGGTAAAATATGACGCCACCAGCAAGCCCCAACAACACATTAATGAATATGTTTCCTATATAGAAATAGTTGAATACCCCGATCATGTTAAATGCTGAGCTTTTAAGTCCATATTGACCAAGAAACCGCAGTCCTGGTTCAAGAGTAAACCAGATGCAAGCATCTTGAGCTGGACATAAATTGAAAGAACTGTTCTTGAAAAACTATCAAAGTAACAAAAAGTTGGAGAAAGCTATCGACAAACTTTTCAACATCAAACAAAAGGTCGGTGAGAGCTCCAGAAGTTACTACAGTCGTTTCAATGATGAAGCGGATGAGACTAAGTAGAAAAATACATTACTTCCTTTAAGTAGAGATTACAATGGGGGTATGTGGCCCATCGACTAACTGCAGAACCTGTGAAAACTGTTAAGGAGTTACAAACACTCTTGCAAAATTTGATCAAGGCAAAAGAAACTGCAGTGCAAAAGAAAACCTCGGGTTTCACTCCAGCCATAGAAAAGAACCTCCTAAGAGTCCTCAGGCTAGCGAGAGGGATAGAAAGGACTCTCAATCAAAGGGACGACCCTCTGAGAAAAAGAGAAAGATAATTCCCTACCTTGTGATCACCCCCTCGATGGCTTCACAAGCAGAACTTTTAGTTGTCATGGAAAAGAAAGGACTCCTGAGACCACCAAGACCCCTCAAAACTCCAACGGTAGAAAGTTACATGTCAAACTTTTGTTATTACCATGAACATCATGCTCATCTCACAAAAGATTGCATCAACCTAAAGTAAAAAATCAAAAGGCTGATCAAATAAGGTCATTTGCAAGAATTCTTGGCCAAAACTGTAGGTCTGGCAAACCCACCACCTACAGGGATAAATCAGAGACCTTCAATAAAAGAAATCAATGCGATTGACAAAAGATTCAAAGGAGCTGGAGGAGCAGATGCAGAACCACTAACAATTTCATTTAAGATAGGTGAATTAATGGCTCTCATAATTTTGGTATACACAGGGAATGCAGTTAATATCTGGTACAAGAAGGCATTTTGCTCAAATGGAAGTCGATGGAAGCTTGCTGCTAAAGTCGGTCACAACTTTGACCAATTTCAGTGGAAGCACTACTTATGCTAAGGGAATTTCAAGAGTTCCTACCGCAGTATATGTGAATGGTCAAGGAATCACAAAAACCATGGATTGGTTAGTGGTTGATGCATCAGGATCCTTCTATGCAATCTTGGAAAGAAAAGGAGTTATGGACCTCAAGGCCGAGATCTCTCTTTTAAACTACTACATGAGGATTCAAGTCGGGGAATGCTCGATCACTTTGGAAGGGGACAAAAAATTGGCTTTAGAATGCTACCTCAAGGAAATAGAGGCAGAGATGTCTGAAGCGACCTCAAAAGTAGACTTCATCAACCGACCTTTAGAAAACAAGAAATCTAAGATTCAGGCAGTTGGAAAGGGAGAAAAGGTTTTGCCTAACCTGAAATTCCTTGAGAAAGAGATAGAGATCGAAGAGCTTTTACTTTCCAAAATCAAGGGAAAGCTAGTTGATTCACTTCAAGAGTACCTAAGGGTTTTTGCCTATCGACCTACCAACCTTGAAGGAATTGACAGAAAGTTAGAAGAGCACAATGTCGGTCTAAATCCAAGAGTCAAGCCAGTCAAGCAGAAGAAATTCACATTTGCTTCAGAAAGAAATGAAGTTATAGATCCAGATGTTCAAGCTCTGCTCAATGTTGGAATACTGAAGGAAGTCGTATACCAAGATTGGTCATGGAGGACGTATGTACACTTCACTACACTCAACAACTACTGTAAAGAAGATTCATACTCACCCCTGAGCAATGATCAGATGGTAGATTCAATCGCTGGATATTGGTGGTTATGTTTTGTAGATGCATACAAGGGATACCATCAGATCCCAATGGCATTGAAAGATATGGAGAAAACCTCATTCATAACACGGGTCGGGACCAACTACTATACTAATATGCCTTTCGATCTGAAGAATGCAAGGGCAAAATTTCAACGAGCTATACATAAGGTCTTCAACAAAGAGTTGGGAAGAAACATCAACGCCTGCAGGATGACATAGTAATCTAATCCAGGACCTCGGATGATTTCATTGAAAACATGAGAGAGACTTTCAAACATTAAAAGCAGCTCACATGAAGTTGAATCCTGATAAATGCACTTTTGGACTTTCAGCAAGAAATTTCTTAGCCAAAATTTGATGCGCCATAAGATTTCCCATAGGATGATCTCCTATTCTTCACTTGTCATTCAATCTTGATTACCTTTTGCATCATATCTTCCAAATCCTCATATTGTTGCAATTCAAGAATGTCATTTATCTCTTTGCTTAACATATGGAGAAATCTTGCCATTGTAGCCTCCTCTTCTTCGCCCTCTAGATTACTCCTTATCATGGCAACTTCTATTTCTTTGTAATAAGCATCAACACTCTAAGAGCCTTGAGTGAGTGTTTCAATTTTGTGGTGGAGGTCTCTTTGGTAATGCTTAGGCACGAATATCTTCCTCATGTGTCTCTTCATCTCTTCCCAAGTTTCCATTGGTGGTGCTGCTTGTCTTCGCCTTGCTATCACTAGGTGATCCCACCAAATGATGGCTTACTTCGAAAAACCAACAATTGCAAGTTTGATCTTCTTCTCCTTGGAGTAATTATGGCACTCAAATATTGATTCAACTCTTCTTTCCCAATCCAAGTATTCATTGGGGTCATCTCCTCCATACAAGGGTGGCACCATTAGCTTGATGCTCCCCAAGTTCTTCTCAACTTCTTCCTCTTTTCTTTGCCACAGTCTATCATCACCATAGAACTCATTGAATTCCTCTTCATTTACACTTTCTCCTTCCTCACGTTGTTGTTGGATGATTGACGCAGAGCTGGATAAGGAGAATGACCAAGAGGAACGGTAGCCCATTCCACAAGCCAAGTCCATGGCGAATGGTCAGCGTAGGTCCAAGCGACTGCAGGGAATACGAGCCTGATTCAGCCTGATCGACGCTGCCGGGCACGATTCTTGAGGTGGGCGGCCCGAGCTCTGATCGGGCTCAAATTTGGCTGGGTGACTCGGAAGGGCCCAACGACCAATAATCACAGCGATGCTTTGTTGCAGGGCCTTTCTTGGCCATTCGGAGTCACTTTGAAGGAGTTTCGGGTGATTTTGTGTTTTTAGTTGCATTTTCATAATTTGTTGTTTTTTAGGGATCTTTTTGTAATTTCGTTAATCCTTTCCCAATAAGCCTGGGGTTTGAATTCTGAATAGGTTTATGTTTTGTAATTTGTTATTTAAGGATGACTTCTCCTTGAGAGAGGCAGCTTGGTTGTTTTTTTTTTACATTTTTCAATAAGATTTCTCTTTCAGAGTTTCTTCGGGAACAATGTCATTTTGTTCTTGAATTTCTTGTCCTACGACAACTTTCGAGTGAAGTTTAAAACAGGCAAGAATTTTCAACCTTCCATAATTCTGCCTGCATCATTTGGCATCAGAGCAAAGATCCAAGATGTCCGGTGGAAACATAGATCCGACTGTGGCCACGATCTCGGAAGAATTGTGCAGAGGCAGTTAAGAGCATGACCGAACCATGCAGCAGATCTTGGAGAACCAAAATCAACAGATGCAAACTTTGAACCGAATGATGTAGTAGTTGGTGGTGACCGAACGACCTGCATAACAAGAACCCGTCGAAGGTAAGAGGAACAAGGGGGCAACGTGGATGGGGAGTTCAAATTTAAGCTGGAAGTTCCCAAATTTATCGAAAGTCTGGCGCTACAAGAATTTCTAGATTGAATGAGTGCCATGGACGAAATCTTCACGTTAAAAGAGGTCCCGGTCGACAAAAAGGTAGCATTGGTGGTAATTCGGTTTAAGGATAGGGCTGTGGAGCGGTGGCAATCCTTTAGATATCAGCGCTATCTGAATGGACTTCCAGTCATGGATGATTCGTTTGAACTGAAAAGGGAGATGCCCCATGAGTTTTTACCTTTCAATTATCACCAGACACATTTTCAGAATTTGCAGAGTTTGACGCAGGGTGCTAGTAGTGTAGAGGAATACATGTTGGAATTCTATCGGATGGCTGCAAGGAACCAGCATCGTGAGACGCAAGGGCAACTCGTGGCACATTACTTGCATGGAATTTCAACCAGCAATACAGGATGCCCTGCAGGTACACACCTTCGGGAACATCACCGAAGCGCAAATGAAGGCTAAGGTGGTGGAAAAGAGCTTAGCTAGGGTTGGTGGAAGAAGTACGACATTCGGCAGAGGATTTTTCGGCCCTCCCCAAAACACAACGGCGGCCACTCCTTCTCTGTCCAAAGCTTTTATTCCATCCACTCAACAAGGGCAAACAACCGTGCAACTGAATTAGGGATCGAGGCAAGTTCAAAATCATCCATCATCCAACAAGGCGAATATCATTTGTCATCGTTGTCAATAGAAAGGACATCATGCCTACGAGTGCCCCAGGATTCAATCTCAGTTGTTGATCCAAGATGTCGCAGAAGGGAGTTAGTAGAAGAAGACGTTGTTGATGAGTTGGAAGAAGGCGAGGACTGTGGGGTTGCGCCGGAAGACGTCCGAGGAGATTGCCTAGTTTTACTGCCAATTTGTTTAGCACCTAAAACCAATGAGGATTGGAAGTGTCGGAACATATTCAGCACTCGCTGCACCATTAATGGCAAGGTCTGCCGAGTCATTATAGATCCAGGAAGCTATGAGAATGTGATTTCGCAGGAAGCGTACAGAAGCTTGAATTACAGACAGAACCTCACACCGAGCCTTACAAGCTGGGATGGTTGAATAAAGAGATGGAAGTTGTGTTGTTTACAAGCGTACAGAAGCTTCAATTACCGCAATACAGTTATGTTGTTTACTGTGACGTGGTGCCTATGGATGCCGCTCATTTGCTGTTAGGACAGCCTTGGCAATATGACAACAAGGTTTCATACGATGGTTTCACTCACTACTACATGGTCAACAGAGGAGCTAAGAGGGTCGTGTTGCAACCAATGCGAGCTAGCTTTACAAAGTGAAAGATGACCATCATCTACTTGTCGCGTAAGAAATTCGAAGAAGAGGTTGGGGAAGCTGAGGTCTGTTTTGCGTTATTGTAAACTATGTTGGCGACTATGACAAAAAAGAACAAGGAAATTGCAGTGCCGGAAAGGTGAGAGGAGTTTTGAAAGAATTTGAGGACTTGCTTCTGGAAGAGTTGCCACCAGGCCTACCACCCATGCGTGATATACAACATCAAATCGATTTAGATCTGGGATCCATTCTCCCAAACAAAGCCCAATATAGACTCTCTCCACAGCAACACGACGAATTAAGGTGCCAAGTAACTGAGTTGCTTGACAAGGGGTACATCCGAGAGAGCATCAATCCCTGTGTTGTACCAGCTTTATTGGTGCCAAAGAAGGATGGTAGCAAGAGGACGGGCGTAGATAGGGGGGCCATAAATCGCATCACGGTTAAATACCGATTCCCTATTCAAAGACTTGATGATATGTTGCGACAGTCTTTTCGAAAATTGATTTGAAGAGTGGCTACCATCAGATATGGATCAAGCTAGGAGATGAATGGAAGACAGCCTTCAAAATGAAAGATGGGCTTTTCAAATGGGTCGTTATGCCATTTGGTCTCTCGAACCCACCAAGCACATTCATGAGAGTCATGAATTAGGTATTGCGACCTTTCTTGAATAGGTTTGCCGTGGTTTATTTCGATGACATACTGGTATATATTCAGACGGACGATGAAAACTTGCAGTATTTCCGGTTGATTTTGGCGACATTAAGAGAGCATAGCTTGTATGCCAACCGTAAGAAGTGTGTTTGGTTTACGGATAGTCTAGTCTTTCTGGGGTTTGTAGTTTCGGCAAAGAGAATTCATCCTAAAGAAGCAAAAGTGCAGGCTGTTCGGGAATGGCCTATACCACGAAGTGTTTTGGAGGTTAGGTCCTTTCATGGGTTGGCTAATTTCCACTGGCGTTTCATCAAGAATTTCAGTGTGCTCATGGCCCCTTTGACTGATCTATACAATGCGAAGGAGTTTGTATGGACGGAAGAAGCACAACGAGCATTCGAAGTGATCAAAGACAAACTCACCAGTGCCCCTGTGCTAGCATTACCAAATTTTGAGAAGATCTTCGAGGTAGATTGTGA
>JAOXNR010000196.1:0-11455 GCA_028571225.1 Parsonsia alboflavescens | reverse complement strand
TATGATAACTAAGAAATCAAGAAAATAATTATAAGAACGAAAAATTAAAATTCTTTAAATAGTAATGTGGTTATTTTAGATATTAGAAATACCCTAAATAATTTTATTAAAGGTTTTTTATCCTTGACTTAATAAAATAAAATTCTGGGCTATTATTTCTAAAATTCATAATCTAGAATATAAACTATTAAAAGAATTAATAAAATATAAGGTTTTACAAGATTGAAATAATTCTAGAAATCATATTTGTTTAAAGTTAAATTTTAAACATAGATATATAATTGAGTTACGTTTTCTTAAGAAATAAAACCAAGATTATATTTTATTAAGTTCCTCAAATAAAAGATTGAGTGGGATAGGATACATTAAATTGGACCCATAGCTTCCATTACTTATTTGTGTTAATGGGTTGTGACTTTCTTGCGTCACCTTTTGTGACCCCCTAAAGGATGATTGTCCCTAATAATCTAGAAATTAACAAATAAATTAAAAGCTATTTTTGAGGATAAGTGTTACTGTTGGCCAGCCCATCGTTGGAGGCATTAATACTAGATTATCCATAGTATTCATGAAAGTGGCCAGCACATCGTTAGAACTTCTCTAAATTGATTATGTAAAAGAATTTAGTAAGTAATGGTTAAACACTCAATTTAGAAAAGCATTAGCCTGCCTACGTAACTCTGTTGCGTTTTCTAAGGGCCGAATGTGGTCATTAGATATTGGTGCATTCGTTGCACAGATCAATATGCTAAGCTACCATATTATTGATTATAGTGGGAGGAACAACTATGGATAATATGAAAAGAACAATGTGTTTATCGCATTAAATTGCTTATTTTATATGTTTTATTTATTTATTTTTAAAGATTATTTATATTTACCTTCCAGAATTGTTTTGATAGGATCTCTCTTTGTCCAATGGTCAGTTTTCTCTTTAAAAGATAGTCAACTAGAACCAGTTATTTGGCCTAAAAAAGAGAAGTGCTTAAAATCCTAATGTGGAACAATGTGAATAACTTTTACATCCACATTTACTTTTATAAAAAAATAAAATTCTACAAAAGAACAAAAGGACTCCCATATGGCATGGAAAGATATTAACAAAGAATTAAAATTCTTGATGTTAAATCTTATGTTAGAATCTTTGAATCATAATTATGAAGATGAGGATAATATTGCAAGGGTCAATAAATCTTTTAGAAGTAGATTAAGAATAAGAGATTGATTCAGAAATTGCAAACCCCTTAATAAGTATCAAGTTAGCTGAAGAATCTTCTTATTGAGAGTTTGCTCACAAGGATTTGAAGATTTATAATAAAGTTAAAGATCTTGATGTCCACGAGACAGAGAGTTTATATATATATATATATATTTATATATTCAATCTTAAGATGTCTACATCATATTCCTAGAATTCAATTTACAATCTGTTAGGAGGGTATTAACCTCTTAAATGGCCGATTTCCTTCATAGGAAGAATTCTTAAAGGAAATGGATAATGTAGAAAAGATTGAAAAATATCCAAAGCTTGTAGAAAAGACTTCACCTATTGAGCCTAAGCCTAAACGAAAGAGGACTTAAAGGAAGGAGAAAATTGTTCTATGATAAGCAGGAGAAATCATCTCAAGCCTCATCCGAAATTTATATACAGTGATTGCAAGCCTAGGAATGTTTTTCTTGTGGACGAATCAGACACAGACAAAAAAACTTTCCTAAGAGGAAATTCATATTTAAAGATATTTCTCAACTCTAAGTTCTTTTAAATGATTGAATCTATTCCTTAAGGATAATTGATTCAAGAATCATTAATTTTTATCTATAATCCCTTGCAAGATTTTAGAATATTGGAGGTTTAGTAAAAGATGAGAAGACTTCTTAAAGATAGAAATGAATCTTGCATTGGGAATTCTTACTTTACTTTATGATTTAGATATTATTAAAACATTTTTATATGTTCAAAACTATAATAGAATTCACATTCTGGGTATATTCTTTTTCATTTTCTGATATTTCATATCAGTAATAATGAAAAAGAAATCTTGTTCTGATAGTATATATAATAGTTCATGTTTTATTATTATCAAGTAAATCAAGTTTAAAGCATTGTTTTCATACATAAGAATTAATGACCAATTATTTAGATTCTTGTTATGATTTTAATAAAGTTCAAAGTCTAATCCAAAATGGGCCTTCAAGCCCATTAGCTTTGGAAAGAAAAGACTATGACTACATTTTAATTTGGATTGACCGAAAGGTCATTAATCAAATTTTTGAAATGAAGATATCAAGGAATCAACAGCAGAATTCCTAATAATCATTACGTTTTAGAAGTCTTTCTTCTAAAGATAAACTTAACAAGATATTAGGAATTTTATAGTATATGGTCCTTATGTCTTATCATGAATTACATTAGATATGATATATTCAAAAAGATGACATATATATTGGTCATAGATATAATTCTTTGTATGTATTTCTTTATACAGTTCTATTGGAGATTCACTTTGAGAAATAAAATCTATACAAACTTTAGTATTTAGCAATTTTGAAATAATACTATGGAAAAACCTTTGAGTTGTGTTATTGAGCTCAAACTTAATGAAACTTCTCAAGATAAAGGGAGTTCCAGTTTTTGAATTAATTCAGGATTGAGATATGAAGACTAAGTTGTACAATTTTATAAAGTGTCCATAGTAAAGAAAAGTAAAAGAATAGTGGGAGAACTTTTATTTGTATTTATTTCAAGAACATATGATGTTTGTTGATATCAATGTTAGACACTTGAAAGGTACATACAAGAATAAAAGTTCAAAGTTCCAATTAAGTAGAATTAAGAGATGAGAATTATTTCCTAGAATCTCTATTAACAATTTTAATCTTTACAATTCTTAGGATCCTTATTGTAGTGGGAGTTTCACAAAATTTGATAAGTAATTTGACAATGTCTTTTAACAGCAAATTGAATTATTCAAAATTGGGAACCACTAGAAAAAATAAGAGTTATCCTAGATGCTATTTACAAGATATTGCGCTTTTTTTTTTTTTTGTAATCAATACTATATCAAGTTTTGGGACTTGATTGAATCTAGTATAATTTTATGGATACAAGTAGATAAAGTATAATTACCAAAAAGAAGCATAAATCTTGTATAATATTTAGGCTTTTTGTAGACGAAGTTAACATCAGTATTCGAGAGAGCATACTATTATTATGAGATTTTTTGAAGTCTTATAAATATCGATTAAACGTAGATGCATTCTAAATGAATAAGAGACTAATGATTGTTATGGATGACATTTTATTTCTAAAATAGAGTAATTTCTCAAGATAAAGAGTCTATATGCCAAGATGAAATTGTCATGAATGATTTGAGGATAATTTAGTAATACTCTGTATGTTAGATTCAAAAGAATTAAATATAGAGAAGAGTATTAAATTTATTAGATATCACATATACATGAGAAATTGGCATATATGTAAAACATGTACAATCCAAAGAACATTTGTTAAATTTAAACGTTTGGATTGTGATATTTCCTTTTGTGTTTCATTACACAGGGAAAAGGAAAAAGTATTATATGAATTATGTTCTAATTGCTTTGCTATTTTACAAAATTCACATATCATGTTTTACAAAGGACTAATATTAGTCAGACTCTTGTGGAGGCTAGTAAGAAAAATGATTAGATTATATAATCAGGTACTTTGCAAACACCACGATTATATATAATCATTTTTTTTTTAATGTCACATTATATTTGTAAGTTTTCGGAAAGATATGAATAGAATTAAATCCTTTATGGATTCATTCTATAATATGAGGAATAAGCAATTACAAATATTTGTTCCACTTGTAACATATTAGAGTAGCAGTATCAGAAGTGATGATAGAGGGAGTTTTGTTTCGTAGTTCTTCATAGAATTATTTTTGAAAAATCCTTAGCATATGATCACCGAGAGTTACAAATGATAAGGGTAACTTAGGATTCTAACTAAGCAAGAATGAATGCACAATAGAGATACTATGTATCTCTAAATATTAGTTCTAGCAGAATTTTTCTTACTCTCTTTGAATAGTTGAATGTTTGATAACATTCAGATAACTATATGAGATATAATTGGATAGATATTTACTGTGTTTCGTGATCCAAAATATATCAAAAGGCTATGCACAAAAGAGTTGCTTAGTGTCCTTCAAAATAAGTCTAATAAAGCTATTCAATTATTCTCTAAACAGTTAAATGTCATTGTGACCATTCAGATAGCTGTAAGATAAATGAAATTACCAGACGGTCTTATTTATGTGAGACACCTAGTATCTTTTAACGGATTATCTAGTAGTTCTTTTCGTTATAGACTTTACAATAGTTGAGTGTTTTACAGCATTTAGATAACTATATGAGTTATGAAATGAATGGATAGTCTTATTTGTGCAAGTGGGAGTCTGTTGGGATTTATGCCCAAAAAGACTATCATTTTCTGAGATAATGGGTAAAAGACTATAATCTTTATAGATAAATGCATATTAGCACAACATGCAATAAGGTCCAAATTGATTTAAATAGGTGATCTGTATGTTGGGATGTTCAGCATAGTAAGGTACGGATCACCGGAAGTTTAAATTATAAGGAATTAGTTCTTGGCCGATTAATGGAATTGGACGTTCCATTAAACAAAGGTCATAATACATTAGTCTCCTTTAAGTAGGGTGACTTACCTTTAGTCGTCGGGTAGTGCTCCCGAACTATGTGTTAGCACATTTTGTGTGTGTAGAACAAGACCATTCAGTGATTGTTCTCTAAAGGTACTATCAAAGAAGAGAGAACAAATATCATTGTTGCTACTACGTGGACATGTCCCCATGACATGAGTGGTTTGGTGGTCTGGTGAAGCTAGTTCCCTGTGCTTTGATATGCTATGGCGAGATATCATTATGGAGATGAATAGCCTTGTATGTTAAATAGTTGGAGTTAGTTAGTTAAAACAGACTCTCTATCCTTTTTCATTTATGAGATAGGTTAATCACCCATCTAGTGAGTATTCATTGTGATTCAATAGTAATAGAACTAGATACCTAAGGATGGTAGATGCTATTAAGTAAGGTGATAGTACGCAATACCTAAACTTAATAGTAGCTGTTACATAGAAGGGCAAATGTGTCATTACAATTGTAGATCAAAGACTAAGGGTTGAGATTTATCTTAGCAACCCTTCTATTTCTACTGTAATGTATCATGGTGTACATCATCTTCTTATGGTGATAATAGAAGGTGTTTAGAATTACTAAGTCAGTTATTACTTTGTAGTAAGGGTATTTTAGTCATTTTATAGAGTTATCAACATTGTGTCTTAAGGTCCCTAATCAAGCAATATTGAGAATGAATCATTTTATATCATTCTTAAATAGGAGATCGGAGAATAAATTAATTTTATTCTAGATAGCATTAATAATTAATTGAGGATTTATTTAATCCTTGAAATTAATTATTTGAGCTTGAATAAAAATTAATTAGTTATTTTATTTAGTCTTATTGGGCCTGAATAAAATAACAAAGTGGATATTTATTTCTGTTAATCTTATAGTTAATTTGGACTTAGGTCCATGAGAATAGTTATTTGATGGGTTAAGAATAAAAATAAATATTGGATTTTAATTAAAGGGTCAAAATACTTATATTGGGTCCATGATCCAATGAATAATTATTGGACTTTTAATTAAATAAAATGATTGTTGAGCTCTTGGGCTCTTGGCTCATAGAAAACCCATATTTCTAAATAGTTATTTGAAGGATTACTTATTAATGCTGTAATAACTAAAAGATAGACAATTCTGAAACCTTAGGAAAAAAATTAACAGACGTAATTTTTCTCTTGTAGAAAAATTACAGAATGTTTGTTTTCCTTTACTCCACTCACAGAATTCTCCAATCTTCTACTTTCCTTTCTGTTCACCCAGACAGATATAGAATAGATTAGAAGATCTTTTGCATAATAGATCAAGAAGTCCAGATCCATTTCACAGGACAAGAACTCCGCAAGAATCATAAAAAAGGTATCGTCCTCAACTTTTATGTGAAATTTTTTAAAATCCTGGGACTCCGGATTCATTTTCTTGTGGATTCAGGATCCATCCCTTCAAATTTCATATCGACATATAGACTCTTTGTCTTGATGACATTACTCAATTTCAAAATAGAATGTCAACCATAACAATTCTTATTTTCTTAATCATTTAGGGTGCATCTACGTTTAATAATTATTTATAAGACTTCAAAAAATCTCATAATAAATGTACGCTCTCTTGAATACTGATGCTAACTTAGTCTACAAAAAAGACTAAATATTATACAAGATTTATGCTTCTTGTTGGTAATTATACTTTATCTACTTTTATCCATAGAAGGATACCAGATTCAATCAAGTCCTAAGACTCATTGGGGTATTGATTACCAAAAACATTATCTTGTAAATAGCATCTAAGATAACTTTTATGGTTTCTAGTAGTTCCCAATTCTGAATAATTCGAATTGCTGTCAAAAGACATTATCAAATTACTTATCAGATTTCGAGAAAGCTCCCACTACAATAATTATCTTAAGAATTGTAGAGAGTAAAGTTGTTAATAGAGATTCTAGGAAACTATTCCCTTCTCCTCTTAATTTTACTTCATTAGAACATTGAATTATTGTTCTTGTGTATATCTTTCAAGTATCTAACACTGATGTCAACAAACATCATTTGTTCTTGAAGTAAATACAAATAAAAGTTCTCCCACTATCCTCTATACTTGTCTTTACCATGGACACTCTATAAACTCGTACAACTTAGTCTTTAGATCTCAATCTTGAATTAATACAAAGTCTGGAACTTCTTTTATCTTGAGAAGTTTCATTAAGCCTAAGTTTAATGTCACAACTCGAAGGATTTTCCTTGGTATTATTTCAAAAATGCTAAATACTAAAGTTAATATAGATTATATATCTCAAAGTGTATCTCCAATAGAATTGTATAAAGAAATGTATACAAAGTATGACCAATGTATATATGTCATCCTTTTGACTATATTATATCTGAAGTAATTCATGAATAGTCATAAAGACCATATACAATAAAATTCCTATTATCCTATTAAGGTTATTTTTAGACGAAAGACTTCTAAAACTTAATGATTATTAGGAATTATCATGTAGATTTTTTTTTTTATCTTGATTTCAAACATTAAATTAATGACCTTTCGGTCAATCCAAATCAAAGTTTAGTCATAGTCTTTTCTTTAAAAAACTAATTGGCTTGAAGGCCCATTTTGGATTAGACTTTGAATGTTATTAAAAACATAACAAGAATCCTAATAATTGGCCATTAATTCTTTTGTATGAAAACAATGCTTTAAACTTGATTTACTTGATAATAATAAAACATAAACTATTATATGTACTATTCGAACAAGATTTCTCTTTCATTATTAATGACTTGAAATATCAGATAATGAAAAAGAATAAACCCAGAATGTGAATTCTGTTATAGTTCTAAACATATAAAAATGTTTTAATAATATCTAAATCATAAAGCAAAGCAAGATTTATTTCTATCTTTAAGAAGTTTTCTCATCTTATACTAAAGCTGCATTATTCTAAAATCCTACAAGGGATAATAGATAGAAAATTAATGATTCTTGAATCAACTATCCATAAGGAATAGATTCAATCATTAACAAGAACTTAAGTTGAGAAAATATTTAGATATGAATTCCTCTTAGGAAAGTCTTTCTGCCAGTGTTCGATTTGTCCACAACAAAAACATTCCTAGGTTTTCTCTCGCTGTATATAAATTTCTAATGAGGATTGAGATGATTTCCATTGCCTATCTGTAGAAGGTTTTTCTCCTTCCTTTGAGTCCTCTTTCGTTTAGGCTAAGGCTTAACAGGAGAAATATTTTCTAAAAGCTCTGGATCTTTTCCAATCTTTTCATCATTATCAATTTCCTTTAAGAATTTTTCCTGTGAAGGAAATCTACCATTTAAGAGGTAATACCCTCCTAGTAGGTTGTGAAATGAATTCAACGAATATGATCTACACATCTAAAGATTGATATATAAACTCTCCTTATTTAGTGAATATTAAGATCTTTAACTTCATTATAAATCTTCAAATCCTTAAGAGAAAACTCTCGATAAGAAGATTCTTCAACCAACTTGATACTCACTAAGAAGTTTGCAACTTTTGAATTGATCTCTTCTCTGAATCTAATTCAAAAAGATTCATCAACCCTTGCAATATTATCCTCATCTTCATAATTATTACTCAGTGACTTTTGACATAAGATTTAACATCAAGAATTTAATTCTTTGTTAATATCTTTCCATGCCATATGAGAGTCCTTTTGTTCTTTAGTAGAATTTTATTCTTTTATAAAAATAAACTGTGAATGTAAAATGTATTCATATTGTTCCACATTTAGGACTTTAAGCCATTATCTTTTCTAGTCCAAATAACTGGTTCTAATTAACTATCTCTTGAAGAGAAAACTGACCATTGGACAAAGAGATATACTATCAAAACTATTCTGAAAGGTAAAATAAATAATCTATAAAATAAAAAAAACATATAAAACAAGCAATTTAATGTGATAAACACATTGTTCTTTTCATATTATCTTAGACCATAGTTGTTCCTCCCGCTATAGTCAATAATAGGGTGGTATTGATCTGTGCAACGAATGCACCAATATCTAATGAAAATGTTCGGCTCTTAGAAAATGCATCAGAACTACATAGGCAGACTAATGCTTTTCTAAACTGAGTGTTTAACCATTATTTAATAAAATCTTTTAGTTAATCAATCTAGAGAAGTTCCAACGATGGGATAAGCACTCTCATGATAAACTATGGATAAGTTAGCATTAATGCCTCCAACGATGGGTTGGCTGACAATAATACTTATCCTCGAAAAAGGCTTTTAATTTGTCTGTTAATTTCTAGGTTATTATGGACAATCGTCCTATTGGGGGTCACATGAGAGGACACAAGAAAGCCATGACCCATTAACACAAATAAGTAATGGAAGAAATGAGTCCAATTTAATGTACCCTCTCCCACTCAATCTTTTTTTTTTGAGGAACTTAATAAAATATAATATTGGTTTTATTTCTTAAGAAAACGTAACTCAATTATATATCTGTGTTCAAAGTATATCTTTAAACAAATATAATTTCAATAGTTCAATCCTATAAAACCTTATATTTTATTAATTCTTTTAATAGTTTATATTATAGGTTATGACTTTTAGAAATAATAGCCAATAATTTTTTCTATTAAGCCAAGGATAAAAACCTTTAATAAAATTATTTAGGCTATTTCTAATTTCAGAAAATAACCATATTAACTATTTAAAGAATTTTAATTTTCGTTCTTATAATTATTTCTCTTGATTTCTTAGGTATCAAAACCTAATAAAAAATAATTATCTTAAGAACATTCCTAATCTAGGTTTCCCATAGGAATGATATATATCACATAATAAATATAAAACAAAGCATAAAAATTAAATTCATGCTTTTCTAGTTCTAATCTCATGTGACCAATTAATTAAACAAATTGGTTAAATGTGATCTTGTTTATTTTTACTAAGGGTGGCTTCTAATTTATTTCATGCATTCAATATCACAAAATATAAAGCATAATAAATAAATTGCATAAAGCATTGACCCAAAAGAACTCTAATTAAAAACTCCTAATTGAGCTAATAAAAAAAAACTTTAGGCCCAAATCTAAGAATTTTGAAAAACTGAGGCCCTTGTTTGAAAATATGTAAAACCCTAAATGGGTCTTCTTCATCGTGTTGAAAAACTTAGTTCCCACTAGAAGATTTAGCAGCCATGGACCTACTACCCAACCAGTCCAGCCGACAACTTCCATCTCTTCCTGCCTTGAACAGTAGTTGTTTCGCTCGGTTGAGCCTTCTGCTGGAACGCCATTTGAATTTTGCTGCCTGCCAATACATTGCACCACACCAGATTTGCTCGGTTGGACTGCTGTCGAACCAAGTCTGTGGTGAGTCTCTGCAGCTCGATAGCTGTGGCTGGATGCAAATCTGTTGTTCGTATTTCTCTTGTGTGGTTTGCTTGTCGTCTACCACTGCTGGAACACCGCTACCGATTGTTGGTGTGCTCTATCGGCTCTAGGTCATTGGTGAGTGCTAGTGTGCTCTTGGATGGGCTATCAAACCTGACCGCACAGATTTGCTGGCTGCTCCGGAGAGCTATTGTCTAGCTGTCTACTGGCTGGCGAGAAGTGGCATGAGCATGCCGACTGGGCAACTGCCTACACATTCTACCGCCAAGATTCTACCCCATCTGACCTTGACCTGGGAAGCGCATGGCCTGGCTTCTTGATCTTGAGTGGATCTATTTGTCTCCAAATCCCGGCGAGCCAATCGGTTTCTCCTTCAAACATGCTGCTTCGATAGTAATCATCTTCCAGATTTCTAGAAAACAACGGCTTTTAAAAAAAAATAATAAAAAAAATTACAATTCCTATACCTCTAATTACGAGGTTTAACAGAAATTATAAAAAAAAGATAAAGAAGATTAAAAATAAAATTAATTATACAAACTTTTATGTCCCCACTCACGAGACTTATAGATATTCTAAATTAGAGACTTAAAGGGCCATAAATAAACAAATTATATTCATGCAATATTAGTCTCTCTATAATAAACAAAAATTGGGTATCATTTTCATTGAGAGAACATACTCTGATACCACTTGAAGGGAACTGAATCCCAAATCCACAAGCAAAACGAATCTGGAGTAGTTGGATTTTAAAAAAATTTTCTTTCATATAAAGAGATGAGAATGATACCTGGAATGAAGATTCGTGGAGATCTTATCCTACGGAATGAATCTGGACATCTTGATTTACTATGTAAAATGTCTTCTAATCTATTCCCTATCTGTCTTGGTGAATAGAAAAGAAAATAGAAGATCGGAGAATTTCTGAGTGGAGTGTAGAATATAGACATTCTGGAAAAATTATGTCTGTTAATTTTTTTCTATTATTTCATAATGATTACACTATTCTAGTTATTACCGGATTTATAAATAATCCTTTAAAATAATTAAATTAGAAATATGAGTTTTCTGCGGGCCAAGAGCCCAACAACCCAATCATTTTATTTAATTATAGGTCCATTAATTATTCATTGTATCATGGATCTAACATAATTATTTTGGCCCTTTAATTAAAAGCCCTATATTTATTTTTATTATTAGCCCATCAAATAATTAATCTCATGGACTAAGTCCAAATTAATTATAAGACTAATAAAAATAAATTCACTTCATTATTTTATTCAAACCCAACAATAATTAATCTTAGAAACTTAAGTCCAAATTAATTATAAGACTAAATAAAATAACTAATTAATTTTTATTCAAGCCCAAATAATTAATTTCAA
>JAOXNR010000195.1:0-11456 GCA_028571225.1 Parsonsia alboflavescens | reverse complement strand
AACGGAATTCTTGCTACAGTGCTCATGCAGCCAACCAAGCGGAGCAAGAATTCCGTTACGGTAATGGTTGGAGCGCGCAGAGCGTGCCTTAGCAAATCCGTCTTTTATAAATGATTTATTTTATATATAAATTCATGAGTAAATTATGATTCACTTTATCACTAATTTGACTTTGTGTAAATACATATTTAATCAATTAATATAAATATTATTTTTTTTATAATTATTAAATAATTAAATTAGATTTTGAATATAAAAAAATTATAAATAGAATTAAATCAATAATATTGAAAAAATGCCAAGAAAAATTAACCAATTTACCATTGGTTGTGTCAGAACGGCAAAAAATGGACCTGCAAAACAGTTACGTAGGATAGAGGAAGTTACTCTGCATCTGTCCAGGTTAAAATCAACTAATTATTACATATTAATTATATTATTGAGAAGAGAAATTGCTTACAACAGAAGTTCTTATAAAAGCCTGAGATGTAGGTGGGTTTTGTCTCCATGAATGAAGAGCTAGCCGTCACGGTTCTCCGCACTGACTTATCCGCCGAAGCTGGGACCCTCCTCTTTTAAATTCTCCTTTTTTTTTTTCAGTACGCAACGGGTAGAAAAAATTATGATAAGAGTAGAATAGAAAAACATTCATTCTTTCCCTAACCTTCTTCCCGGACCGGGACGGGATTATTTCCCACAAGAGCTCTGGGTAGTGTTATTCCTTATCTTAACTCTCAAGTTAAGTAAGATTTGAAAATTTTATTTTTTATTGATTTTTGATCGTTAATTTTGATGGTTAGAAATTGAATTATATCGTATATAGCATTACTCGACATATACAAAATGAAAACATGCCAAAATCTTAAAGGCTTTAACCTCCCTTCACTCATTATTTTTTCAGTTTTATGATTTTAAAATTTAACTTAATGTATTTTTTCACTTTAACATTTTTTTTTCTTTTCGAAAAAAAAAAAAACCTAGCCGTTGAATTCTCTACTTTGGTGTGAACTTATAGATATATATATACGGTTTTGCTAAGGTGCGCTCCGGCCGTTACCGTAACGGCAAATTGCTACAGTGCACATGCAACCAAGCAACACTGTAGCAATTAGATAAACTATTTGAAATAATTATAAATATTATCTAATCCAATTGGATTAATGATTAACAAAATTGAAATTTTGGTATCCATTAACGAATAAGGTTAAGCGCATTAATGACTCACAAGAACAGTTTGAAAGACTAGAGAAACTTATTAGGTAGACTCTCCAGGTTTTGACATATGAATCCTAGACTTTTTGAAGTTTAATCCCAAGATGACGTGTGCGATTTTATTCCTTATCCTTGATGATGATCATGATCATGATCCTGATCATTATAATTTTCAATAGCTAATTAAAGCAATTAATTCTTCTTTGATCCCTTCAAATTCACAATAACTATATATATATATATATAAAGAGAGAAAGAGAAACATTATAGAGTTTACAATTAAATCTCAAACGATCAAAGTTAACGGTCAATATATAATTTTATTTTTAAAAAATAAAATCTTCAATGAAATGTTTTTTAAAAAATATATTTTATAAATTATATACTACAAGGATAAATTAAACTGTGCTCTAGTGCACTCTATAACATTTTCATATATACGGATTTGTTAAGATGCGCTCCGAACCGTACCTTAATGCGCGCTTCAACCGTTACCATAACAGAATTTTTGCTCCCTGCATGAGCACTATAGCAAAAATTCTGTTATGATAACGGTTGGAGCGCGCATTAAGAGGCGTTTCGGAACGCGCCTTAACAAAATCGTTCATATATATATATAGTTTTTATCTACTTTTGTTTACAATATTGTCCCCCTCTTCAAAGTCCTAATAACCCCTTTTGTCAATCTGTCGTTGAAAACTTCCTTTAAATAAATATGAAAGAAAGTTTCAATTTTCAAATACATATTCGTTTTGACGTCTTCTCTATCATTTCAACTTTCAACTTTTTCTTGCCCGTTACCCCAAACCAACTCTTTCCTTCTTGTAATAAAACTCGATATGTAACCTGCATTTTAATCCCTTGGTTATAATTTACTAATCGTCATTTTATTATAATACCCTCTATTTATGAAATTAATCAAACTAATAACATTAATTAGGGAAAAGAAAAGGATGAGGATAATATAATAAAAATTTAGTAAAATACCTAAAAAATTAATAATAATGACTTATATTAGTGACAAGGAAAATGATTTCAAATAACTTATAATTATAATGACGGAGATCAAATGTCCGTTTAGGGACATCTAAGTGAGTGGAGTGGCAAATAGAACTGTCAAAATAGGCTGGGTCCTTGGGGTTGACCTGGCCCTATCACAGATTTTTGAAGGGTTGAATTTAAAAAACCTGACTTCAATTATAACTAGAGCTTTTTAGCCTGTCTTTTAAGGAACAAGGGCCAACAAGGATTTAGAAAGGCTTGGCTTGGGTTGATCTTTGGGGTCAAATATATTAAAAAATTATTTTTTTATATAATTTATTTTATATATATAGAGATTTGCTAAGGTGCTTTCCGGAGTGTGCCTTAATGCGCACTCCAACCATTACCGTAACAGAATTTTTGCTCCGCTTGGTTGGCTGCATGAGCACTGTAGCAAAAATTCCATTACGGTAACGGTTGGAGCACGTCTTAGCAAAACCGTATAAATATATATATATATATATTGTCTGAAGGCTTTTACATTTCGTCTCACCCGCCTTCTCTCTATCAAAGATGATTCAAATATTCTTGACGTTGGAAGTACTCCATTTGGGAGTGTAGAATAATCAATTACTCCTCTTTTTATTGAATAGATGAAAGCATTGTTTATAGTAGTATTTTTTTTCTTATTGAAACTGTTTATTTAGTTTTTTTGGTTTTTTTTTTTTGGACTGTAATGAATATTAAATCCTAAAATTGAGTTTTTCATTTTTATATTTGGTTTGTATTTAATTTTCTATTCACTTTGTTTACTATTTTTTGCATTCTTTTAAGTAGTGTGAAAATTGAAATGTTCTATTTTAAATATTTTTAAAAGTAAAGAAAAAAGTTTAAAATATATATGTATTTATATAAGGACTAGCCTGTCTCGATTCTTGGCTTTTGTGGGGTTGGACTGGATTAAGATTTTAGCGGTCCTTTAGAAAATGAGGTTGGCCCATCCCTATCCTTTAAATTTTCTGGTCCTTAGGATTGGGGCTAGGCTGGGTCCAATTGACAGCTCCAGTGGCGAATACGGAGACCAAAAGTTTCAAGTTCGAATTCTACAAACAGCTTTCTCGGATAAGGCCTATGTGCATAGCGATTGCAAGCTAAAAAAAATATCAATGACGGAGGAGTAATAATTAAAAGAATTAATTTTCAAAAAAGTATGAAATGATAAATAACTAACATTTTGTTGGAGGTTGATTAAAAGTAAGATCAACTAATTGGTAACTGAAATTTTTGTTGTATATACTATATGCACATATATAGCGATATATATGGAAGGTTGTGGCACGTTTTGTGGCTAATAAAGTTGATAAAAGCAACGATTGGAATCTAAAAAAGGGAACAACTTTTTTTTGATTTGGATTCATGAAAGAAATGGTCTCTCATGTAAAGAAGAAAAAGCAATCGCTTTTCTTTTTTTCTTTTGTCAAAAGGTCTGCAGTGGTGATGATCATTTTATATTAATTTCTTCTCATGAATTTTGCTTTATCTTGCAACGTCCATTCATTTGCTCGTCAGGGAAACTTGGTATAATGCTGATAATACTAATTAAATTAATTAAATAAAAATTATCATTTCGTTATACTCATCATTACGACCAACACCAACTTTTTTTTAATAATGCTGAGTTAAAAATATAGTATTATGAGATTTGAAATAACAAAATGAGATGTACTTCTTACGTTTAGAATAAAGGAGTTTATAAAGATAATAATTTAAGTGGATATATATATATATATATTTAAATTGAGAAAGTTGTTAATGAGACTTTATATTGAAAAAATATACTCCCTCCATCCTCAATAATTAATCATTTGAATTCACTTTTCTTTTCCCTTATCATAAGTCATCGTTGACAGTTTAATCAATATTTTAATCATTTTTTCTAATATTACATAAAACATTCTTTCCAATCTCATTCTTAATATTCTTCTCTAATAGGGACATTTTGAGAATGAAAAAATTACCTTAATATTTACAAAATACCAACAAATAACTTACAATTAGGGATGAAGGTGATAATTTATTTAAAAATTAGATACTCTCTCCGTCTGGAAATGAATGTCTCATATTTCATTTTTTGTTGTTTGGAATTGAATTTATCATTTTCTAAACTAGTAAAAAATTTATTAAAAAAAAATTGACAATGCAATATGTTAAGGGCTTTTAACTTATTTGGTCTCACATGTTTGGGTCAAACTACAATATGATCTCACAAGCTTTTTTTCAGTCATTATGGTCCCTCAACATTTTATGAGTAGCCTTTATGATCCCAATTACTATTTTCTAATAAATTTATGGGCATAGGATAACATTTTAGAGGGAAAATTATCAATATCATCCTTATTGTTCAAAATCTAACCAATCACTTTTTTTTAAAAAAAATTAGATGCATTTGGATTAACAAATCCAAATAAATTAACTGAACAACCAAAATTCATTCACAACCCTTGGGTTGTTTGGATTTTGAGTAGCAGGGATGAGATGAACAAATTTTCTCCTGAAAAGTTGTCCCGTATCAGTAAAACGATCGGTTTCAAAGAGTTTTTTGTTTGAAAAAATTATAGTTAAGATTAAAATGGCTATCCATTATATGTTGAGGGACCATAATGACTGCTCATAAATGTTAATTGATCATAATGATTGGAAAAAAAACTTGTGGGATCATATTATAATTTGGTTTAAACATGTGGTGTGGGACCAAATGGGTTAAAAGGCCATATGTTATTGAATGGGGTCAAATCCTTTTTTTTTTTTTAATTAAGATGCATGTAAGTCAAATTGAGACATTCAATTTTGAATGAAAGGAATATTTAATTCTTGACAAGTCAAAATAATAAAAATATTTAATTTGATAATATGATTCATATTTTGAAGCCAAAAAAAAATTGGAGATTCAAAGTATATGGTGCTATTACATTAATTGAACGTAGATGTAGTATTGGTTGTAAGGTACTAATGATTAATGAGTACAACGAGGCAATCAGAGAGAAGAAAAAACTGAAAGGGTAGTTCGGATACGTACGATGGATGACGAGGCTCATGTCAGTTTGACATGTGACATATTGGTCCCCAAATTAGTTCTCGACCCCATTTTGCCCCATAACTTGTGGAAGTGAATTTAGGAGGAAAAATAGACAATTTATTTTTGTAAGTTAGTGTACTATTCTTCATCACACTTCACATTCCAATCCAATTCGTATTGGCATCCAAATTATTGCAACGATAAGAATGGGAAGCAGCCGTCACACTCCTTCACCAACACGCACGCGCTCCCTCCCTCCCGCCTAACTGTACACTCACTAGTTGATAACCGTATATAAGTTACATTAAAATAAATATTTTAAATCCACACGAAATACATAGATTTATTTTTACCAAAGGAATAAGTCTCCCCGACATTTCGTTAATGGTGATAATTCATTATTTTAATATATTAATTACAAGAATATTTTCTTAATTTTTATTTAAAACTAAAGTAAACATTTAATTCTCAAATGGAAGAATATACTCCTCTCTTGATTATTAAATATAAGTCATTAATCGTCGTTTTATAAAAATTCAAATAACTAATAACAATGTCCAACCTTACTAACTTAGTAGTAAGCAATAACATTTTAAATTGAAAATTTTCGAATGCAAAAAATGCAGATGATAGGTTACTGGCACATGAAGGGTATAAATGGACATACATACGATCCGTATAATTACGCATGTTTTTTGGTTTGGGTGGGGACGAGAGGAAATGGAAATAAGGTTGGCCATGGAAACTCACGATGATATTTCTGGTAATTTTGCTGAACTGGATCCTTTGTCATTTGTCTTCAGGAAATAGTCCAGGCGTCATACCAAATGACGTGTACCTTCTCTGAGGTGACACATCACATATCCTACATTCCCATCAGTTTCCTTCCCTCTGTAATTAATTAAGCTTTTTAGATTATATATACTCACTTGTCTGTTATTGGATCGTCACAACATATACAGTACATTAAAACAATTAACCAATATATATACTCTTTCCTTCGTTGTTCTATTTTTATTTCTTTTAATACATATATATCTTTCATATGAAATTGAATATTTTTATTTTAAATTATTTAATGTTTTTAGTTTTTTTTTAAAACATTTATGATCATATATTCTATTTCAAAATTAAATGTTTCATTTCTTTATTTAATTAAATTTTTATTAAGAAAAATATCACAGTAAAGTTAAAATTAACTATATCAAACTATTTTCTTCATATACGTATAAGTCAAAATAAAATATTTAATTGGGATTAATACTTTCAACCGATTAATCCCGTTAGTTAGCATTTATATTGGGGATTGCTCTCACATTCAAGTTTATAAACTTGCAGATTTAAATGAGGTCTTTTATAATTTTTGTATTTTATATTCTTTTCGTGCGAAATTGAATGTTTTCTTTCCTAATTTAGTTAAAACTTTTATTAGGAAAAGTGATACTCCCTCCGTCTGAAAAAAAAATGTTCTATATTCCATTTTGGATTGTCCAGAATTAAATATCTCATTTTTCTTAATATGCATCCAAATCAAAATAGAACATTTAATTATGGATGGAGGGAGTAACTTAGAAATTAAAGTGGTGGATTATTTACTTTGTACTGATCATCTAAGTAAACTCTCAAATTGAATTTGGCATGTAAGTATTATAGTATAGTTTCCTATACAAAAATCAGACAAAATGTTTGTGCTTAGGTGTTGAAACGAAAAATTTTGGGGTCAATTAAGGATCTTCTGTAGTATATTAAAGACGTGCAACTATGCCAAGTTGGAGTGTTTTTATTAATTTTAGAAAAAAATATATATTATAAGTTATTTTAAGATAAACATCAATCTTAAAAGATTGGGTGCACTACACATTTTTCCATCCCAAGGATCTTGGGTTGACCCCAATGATGCAAAAAGTTAGCTTTTTAATATAGTTTAAATTAAAAAGTATTAGAACATAATTAGGGGATTAATTAGGAAGTACTTGACAACTGTATTCTCGATGTAAAACATTAGATATCCCAAGCTGACATAAATATTTGGGTTCATTCTGTATCGATTATATACTAATTATCCATTATGCTTAATGTGCGATTAAGGTATCATAAAAAATGTCAGGTGTAAATTTTTTTTAATGTAAGATAGTGGATTTTTTTTTTTTTTTCATTTTCATTCAAAGTTAGACTTTCCACGTGGTGACTTTGATCAGTCTGAAAACAACCCTCGATCAAGATCCAAGGACTTTTATCTTTTTTTAAACAGATTTCAGTTCAAACTTTGATTCTTTTGTAATTTTGCAAAATTGTCCCAAATATATCCCATAATTAGTATAAATCAATCAAAATATAAGTTAAATACAAATGAAATATAAGACGTTTTAAAGTGTTATCATTCTTCAAAAATGTTTTTAAGTGAGATTTAAATCATAATTATCCTACTAGATTATCCCTATTAACAATGAGCTAGGTTTACGGTTGGAGATACGAGAGGGGAAAAAAAAAAAACCCTTAAACTAAAGAAATTGTTGGTAGAATTTTAGATGAAAAATATGTTCAGTTTTAAAAAAAGTAAAATATTAGTATTAATTTTTAAATATCTCAAAGTAGATAAAAATATTGACATTCAATTTGCGAGAAAGATAGTAAAATCAAACCCAAAATACATCATCCGTTAATGATGTTAAATTTTATACAAGAATTTTTTAAGAATAGTAGAAAAATTATATACATAAAAAATAAAAATAATACTTATATTTAAATTCCATAAAAAATCTTGCATTTCAAATGTGACTTTTAATTCCATCGTCATAACACAATCTGATAGATTATTATAATACTTAGTGTCACATGGTATATTCACGCAAGTCAAGCTTTTCACATGGCTCAAGCTTTTCTGTAAAGTCACTCAGACCAAATGCCCCTTGAACTCTACATAACAACTTTTAAGACCAGAGAATCTCCTTTCACTCACGACATGCCATTATTAACCTATTTATTCAAAATACGTACATCCTCTTGCCGTGTTAATTCTGCATATGTATTATTTATTTCGTTTATTTGAAATTAAATATTATTTTTTTAAAAAAAAAATACATTAAGTAAATTAATAATAAGGACATGGATGTAATTAACTTTCTTAAAATTAAAGACTCAATATATACTTCATAATTTTCACTTCCAAAGGAATATGATTATAATAAATTTTGAATTAAGCTAAAAACGTCATTCAATTTTGCATGGAAGAAATACAATAAGTATTTGGTCTCCTTCCTAAACGAGAAGAAATACCAACGGCGGCAGCAACTTAACGGTATGGCAGAACTAATTCAAAAATGGGAAATATTTCTTTCTCACGAACAATCATGAAGAACCATGATATATATATCATGGCTGCTCCGCATCGAAATGATACTCGTAAATGATGAGAAGATGAGTGCATTAACTTTTAGTTGGTACGGATTTAAACTTTCAAAATTGTAAAATTGCACATTAAGTCATGGATAAGCTCTATGCCTCCTCTTTAGACTTTACTCAAGTAGCTCATATCCTGTAATTTATATATTTTTATAATATTGAGATATTGAACACTTACTTATACTAGTAAAGAAAAGTAATTTCCTATACGAATATTTCTATATATATATATATAATAATTTATATTTCACTAACTCATTAATTTAAAAAATTTACATCGCTCCATATAAATGATAATTTGATACATTAAATTAAGGTCGAAAATATTTTTTTTTAGCAAAATAAAAAGTTACAAAAAAATATTTAATTTTGAATGAGAAAATATTACGTGTATGTGTCTATATACACACACTATTTGTAGTGCTTATCTTGATCAAGTCTCCGTTGGAAATGGCCATTATTATCTAAGATAACGGCGGAAAAAAAGCCATTTACTCACCGGAGAAGGGCAGATCATACATACGTGGCCGCAGCTTGATGGGGATTAAGGGGCAAGAATTTCTTTTCAATTTCCCCTGCCGAGGACGTGGGGCTATTCCCCACGGGACCCACACCCTACGGAATGCGACATTTTTCTCGTAACGCAATTAATGCTTTAGGGAATAAAATTTAATTCATAATCATTCTGTACATTCTCTCTTCGATCGATGTGTCAAATTAAAAGGACCAGACTTTTGACACGGGGGGCAAAAGGGGAAAAACCGGTAGGGAAAAAAAAAAAAGGTTACAACTAGCTACCAGATCTATTTTCATTAAGTAGTTGAGCCAAGAACAAAAAATAATGGACCCCATATTGTCACAATCTAAACATACACAAAATACCCTTATTAAGCCTTAATTATTAGACGTATATAAATGATACATACTCATGTGACAAGTATAAATTTGTCCTCATTTCGAATATTATTGGGGATTGACATGGAGAAGTAAGAAAGAAAGAAATCTCTCAATTATATATATATATTATATTATATTTTTTAATTTAGCGATATCTAATATCAATTCGTACGCATTTCGACGGTTAGAACTTACAACTTATCAAAGACTAAAATATACATTAAAATTAAATCAAATTTAAGATCTACAATATGCAAGTTATATATCCGAACCATTGAATCACACCATTGAATTTACTATATATATATATATATATTAAATCCTAAAAAGTCATGAGGATATTCTATGGCCAATCGATCAGTACTTCAATCATCCCGTAGACCCCAGCCAGAAAACTAATAAGTGGCACAAATTATTCTCCTTAATTTTCCAGTTTTCTAGAATATCATCAAAAGATTGGACAAAAAGAATCGACTAATTCTCCGATCGATCCATTGTATGATTAATTGCGTATATATCCAGATATTTCTTGTACATATAGTTATAAATACGAGACAGATGTCGATTGGGAGAAATGACCTAATCCATCTTATAACCCACATTAACATTACCAGTTCTAGTAATAAACCTAAATGACGGATCTAACTGTATTATAAGTTGTTCTTTGGGTAAAAACTGAAAAAATAAATGCATCAACCCTTTGATTTGATTAATTTTAAATTTAATTGTATATCACAAAATATGTACAATGGTTTGAAACCTAAGAATTTATGAACCTAATTAATTAGGTTTCTCATTTAATTTCTGTCGCATGTAATCATTCTATGTGTCTCTTGGTCGTGTAACACACGGAAACCCTTATTCTTCTTACGTACCTTAAGCTCAGAATATGTCTCCTTAAGGAGACGTTGTTGGGAACTGATTTAACCTTTTAGGAGAAACTTAGAGGAACGGAGAGGAGCTGGACCTTTGATATGATTGTGTGGTATACTTAATATATATTGCTCATTAATCAAACGCGGTGATCGTTACTATTCAGATATTCAAATTAATTGATGATTTTGTCCTTATGATTTAAAAATAAAATGATTATTTTTTAAAAAATAAAATAATAATCATTTTATTGTATAATATTCATAACATCTCTGTTTAATAGAAACGACTTCGATTCAATGCACAAACTTCCTATTTTGCCAGGTGTCGATGAAAGAGCGCAGCATTAGAGATTGAGGGAAAAGACAGTGCCTTTTTTTTTTCCCAGAAAAAAAACAAAAAAAACTCCAAAATTTGCTGGAATCTAATAATTCTGCAGTAGGGGCGCAAAAGGTTATTATTCATTCCAATCATGTCTCTGAACTGAGATCATGAATATTCTCCACCCCCGCCCCCTCAAAATAAGAAGAAACTGAGATTTGCTCGTTCTTTAGGACAATGAAATGGTGAACGTGAAGATAAAAGTTCTCAAGTATGAATCGTGAGCTGGTTGGCCTACCTTGATACCACTTCATGGTTTTTTACTGGCTAGGGTTCACATGAGGCAATCCAAAAAATGATTATGGCCCAGAACATTGATCAACTGGTTACTGTGTAAGTTGGTCCTCATTGGCGCAGGTTTCGATCCGGATTACCCGAATCACTTATAAAAAAATGTAAATTAATCCCATAACATTTGTTAGAACTTATAAGAAGATCCATGAATAGATTTGTTTCTTAGACCTATCATATATTCTTCAGGGCTCCTGCAAATGATAGGTCACGAGATATCTAAAAAAGGTATTTTAAGCAAAGGTCGGTAGATCGATCCTGTTCTCTATATACCTATATACCTGTGGTGGGGGGGGGGGGGGGGGGGGGGGGGGGGGGGGGGGGGGGGCGGGGGGGGGGGGGG
>JAOXNR010000193.1:0-11458 GCA_028571225.1 Parsonsia alboflavescens | reverse complement strand
AAGAATCCCTCTTGCTTATATCACAACACCTTCAAGAATCCCTCTGAAGGTGACAAAACTTCTCCCGAAGTCGAACTGCCCCTGAGTTCTGGAACTGTCTTGCAAGAACCTTTGTGACACACTTGTGACAGCTTGTAATAGTGGTAGAGATGCTCCTCCCGAGATCTGCTTTTTCATAAATATTCTCCCGAATATTTATAAGGACATTTCAGCATTGACTCCTTGGCGTATCCAATCAAACCTACTCAAACTCAATCACTTAAAGATAAAATATAGAAAGCATATCAGTTTCTAAAAGATAAACAATATATTTATTTAGATATAAGAATATTTCAAGGATAATCATGAAGATACCAATTCCAAAATAGGCAACCAACAAATCTTCACAAATATAAATCGGATTTATATACTAATAAGATCAACCTGTAATATTCAAAAACCAAAATAATAATAGCCAATAAATAAACACAAATACATATCTAACAATAATAATTGCTGGCAAAGAGAGGTCAAAATTTCAAATATGAAATAATATTTTGTTCTTTCATTCCTTTCTTTTCCCTTTTTTTTCTCCTTCTTCTTCTTTTTCTCGGGGAGTTATTCTTTGGAACAATTTTGGAGAATTGTTTTGTAGAACAAATTAAGAGTGGGGGAAAAAAAAATCTTATTTGTTAATTTGAAAATAGAAGAACAGAAAATATAGTTGAACAAAGAAACTTATAAATATCTACACCAATACATATAGAAAATGCAGATTACCAGGAAAATTTTTGGGTAAAATCTCACCAAATTTATCGGTAATTTGATTTATAAAAAAAGGAAAAAATTAATTAATAACAAATTTTGTTATCAGAAGTTTTTTTTTTTTTTTTTTTTTGTTCACTAGACACTGTAATTGATTATTTATTTATTTGTGAAATTCTGTTATAAAATTTGTTCCAATGGATTATGCAAGATGTTATTAACTTAGAAATTGAATTAGCATAACATAATTACCTATTAGATAATAAAAATAACAAAACCAACACAAAAGCAAAAAAAAAAAAAAAAGAAAACATGATGAAAGAGAGAAAGGAATAAAAAAATAAAGACACGACAATATTATAAATTTACAAAAGAGGAATAAATATAAATGTATATATATATATATATATATTTATAGATATACATTGTAAATTTACTAAAAAAATTTTTAAAGAAATAATAATAAAAAAAAGGATAAAAAATCATAACAGCAAAATACAGAGAAAATTACGACTAGAATTAGTAATTTTAAATGGATAATTGGTGCCTTTGATCACCAAATATATTATATTTGGCATCTTTCGTCTTCAATTTTTTTTAATTTTCTAAATCTCCAAATATATTACGAGTTACAACTTTGATCTTTTTCTCATTTTTTGGAAAAAAAAGATGCTAGAGCCACTTGTTTGAGACCTTTATTCGATTTATTATATGGGCAAATTATTTATTTCAGCACCTCCACTAATAATGCCTCCCCCATCTTGTTGTTTAATCTAATTGGGGGGAGGGGGGGGGGGGGTTAGCATTGTTAGAGGAGGTGCTGAAATACCTAATTTGCAGTTGAAACAAATTGGATACAGGTCTCAAGTAGGTGGATCTAGCATTTTTTTTTTGTCGAAAAAGGATCAAAGTTGCAATTTGCAATATATTTTGAGACCAATAAAATTTTTTTTTTTTTTTAAATGGGAACGAAAGATACCAAATGTAATATATTTGGGGATCACAAGTGCCATCTATTCAATTTGGAATTGTTATGGAGTTCAATTTGATAAGATGAGAACCCTAGGTCCTAATCTGAATTAATTGGTGTTTTTGGGGCTGTTTTCATATCTACTCAATTTAAATAGAAAGATTTATATTTTACTCAAATTTCTACAACATTTCATAATTTATCCAACTCTAAAACTAACTTTTCACTCTATACCCATTTTAACTTTTTCCTTAAAAAAAATACAAAACTAACATTTGTTCACTTTTAATACGTAGTTACTGTATTGCCCTCAACATTCAAAACATCACAACTACCATAGCACTACTGCAAAACCGAATTGAAGACAATACAACTACTACATCATTGATGAAGTTTCCTTGGTGAAAGTTGAAATTGAAACAAACTCATTCTCCCTGTTGAAGAATAAAAACAGTCAACGGTTGGATCTGAGTTTAGGAGAGGAGTTGGTTTTTTTCTTCACAAGATCAGGCTAGCGTTATTCAGCCAACTTTGAGTTCAGTTTATTTTTCTTTTTTTTTTTGCTGTTATAGTTATTTATGCTTGTGTTTTGATTCTTAAGTGTCTTTCAGTACTAGTGTTTGTCCATTTTGTATTGTTTGTTTGGTACAAAGAAGGAAAGAAAGGAATTTATAGAGTGCTTGGCATTGATTTACACTTGATTTGGCTCCAAAAATGCAAAAGGTTACGGCCTACCTTCAGGAGTTTCGACCGACCTTCAAGACCTTTCTTTTAGTTGAACCAACCTTCCAATGGATTGATTCAACTTTTGAAGGATTATATCGACCTTCAAGCAAATTTTTTTTTTCTTTTTTAAAGTTCAAAAGACCTTTCAGATGGTCAATTAGACATTCGAAGGGATTATATCGACCTTCTATATGGTCATCTTGACCTTCAGCAAATTTTTTTTGAGTCCTTTATTTTTTCCAAAAAACAATATTTAGATCCCTTTTTTCTCTCTATTTTTTATTGTTTATTCAGATATTTCTTCCCTTTTCTTTCTAATATTGCTCATACATTTTCCTGAATATATTTTTCTTTGGATTCTTGTGGAAATGGATTATATCAAAATTTCTATTTGTGATGGTTCTCTAAGTGGGAGAGAGCGTCTGGTAGTCGTACAAAACCATATTAATTATGAAGACTTTAGGAGAACTACGGCAGGCTGCATGAAGATTGATTTAAATTAATTCGACATACAAATCTCAATTGCCTCCAGATTATTCAATGGAAGTACTAAATTAATGGAAATGGAAGATATATACAAGATCATGTATTTGGAGGGGAAACTAATCCTAAAATGGTAGTCGTTAACAAAATTGAAAGATTACATCAGTGTGGTGGTGATCATGCAATGAATGATTTTATTAATGTGTACGAAAGGAATCTTGATGGGACATTCCCACCTCTAAATGATGAATCTGGGCCATCCGGAAATATTTACACCGATGATAATGATGATGATTACGAAGAAGAATATATGTGGCAGTGTTGATGATGATGTCTCTATGAACTTCGACGATGGGGTCAGATAATTAGTTAATTTGAGCAATGTATACAGGACAATTCTATGAAATTCACAAACATGGATTGGGATGAGAATGCAGAGGTGCATTATTCCAGAGATGAAACCATTCCACTTGAGGTTCAATAGGGAAGGATTCAATTTTTAACAGTAAGGATGAATTGACGGTAGCAGTCGGTCAATATTCACTGGAGAACCAATTTTCCTATCACGTGGTACATTCGGATAAGACAAGATTCTAGGCACGATGCAAGAATAAAAAAGATTGCACCTTCATGATACGAGCACAGTGTAGAGCTAGATGCCAGATATGGGTAATTCAAAAGTTTTTCCCGACTAACACTTGCATTCAAACTGTACAGTAAAGCCAAAACATGGATATAAATGCATCAATAATTGGTCATTTGTAAGCTGGTAAAATCATCGATGGGAATCACACCCCCAAAAATGTGATTCAATTATGGTGTAATGGTAGGACATACCAAAGCCTGAAAATCTTTGCAGCGTGCAAAGGACATAGCTTATGGAATTCCGGAGCATTTACTTAGACAGCTTACATTCCATCATACTCCTACCTCTTAGAGCGTACATGCCCGGCACAGTAACCAGCATAGCATTAGTGCATCGTCATTTTGTGCACTTGCACCTTCGATTGAGGGTTTCAAGTTTATGAGACCCGTCACTATCATAGATGCAACACATTTAAACGATGCACAGGAGGGCAAAATTTATGCAGCTGTCTGTGCGGATGGAAACAAATAAACTTTTTCCATTGCATTAGGATTCGGTGAAGAGGAGGGTAATGATTCATGGGTGGTTCTTAAGAAGACTAAGAATTGCATACGAATCGCCCGATGATTTGGTAATTGTATCCAATCGATACTACATGCAGTGAGCAAAGTATCTTGAAGTTCCACATGCCTTTTGTTTTCGACCTTTGAAGGAAAACTTGAAAACAAAGTGTAGAGATCCTCGTGTTGCAGTTATTTTCAAAAGTGCTGCATATGCCTATCATAAACACAAATGCGACCACTACTTTGGAGACATTCAACATATACACCCTAAGGTTCATTGGTGGTTGGATACTGAGGTAGGGCAATCGAGGTTGGTCACGTGCTTACTATTCAAAGAATCGATACAAGCAAATGAGAAGCTATCTTGTGGAGTCCTTCAATGAAGCGATCAAGAAAACTCAGAAGTTGTCGATTACATTCGTTCACGAGTTTTATAAGGGTATATGTCAGAATTGGTTCAATAAATGCCAAGAAGCAACTGCTACAATGTCTGATATTATTACCATACGTACTGTGGAACGGATTGAGAAGGAAGCTGCGAAGGTTGACCAACAAAGATTGCATACTACATCCATTCGAGCTAAGGAGGAGTATGTCGTCGGTAATCCCGGACAAGAAGACAATGTTGTTGTGGATATGATTCAAAGAACTTGTGGATGTCGAAGATGGGAACCAGAAGGAATTCCGTGTAAACATGTCATTATTGTCCATGGGTATTGAAAAAACCTTTATATAGACATTCCAGAAAGACGAACTGACCTTCCGTAAGGTAGGTTCAACCTTCCGAATGGTTGAAGGCATGAAGGTCTCAGCCCGAAGGTCTCAAGTTGGAAGGTCTAAGATCTGAAGAAAACCGACCTTCCGGAAGGTTGGTTCGACCTTCTTTATGGTAGGTTTGACCTTCTGGAAGATATCTGTGACATTTAGGACGTTATTTTCTATTTTCGCCAAATTGTTTAGAAAATAAATATAAAATCATAATCCCAATTTGTTTTTAATCATCTCTAATTCTTTATAGGGAAATTGGGACTCACTACTATTCTCTGTGCCGCGAAAATTCATTTGATACAGAAATATTGAGGATGACCTATGCAGGTTCGATACAGCCTATTTCGTTGTCTTCAAACTTAAATAGAATTGCATGTTTGGAAGATATGCTTGTCGGTGCTCCATTTGCAAGAAGGGAAGTAGGAAGAGCACAAGAAGGTCATTTCCTCTGACGAAGTAAACAACACCGACAAAAGAAAACTTGCACAATATGCAAAAGAATAGGACACAATCGTAAAACTTATCTGCACACAGCCACGAAAGCCCCACTACTCGAAGTAGAGGTTAGATTATCGAATAATAAACCTGGAGAAGTGCACCTATCTAATCCAATATCTACCAACAATCTCAAATTTCTGGAGAAACATTGGAGGCGACAAATTAAGCGGGAGTGTTTGTTATTGTTAATGTAAGTATCATTGATAAGAATATGGATTTTTTTTAAGGTGATGTTGGTGTTGAGACGATTCATAATTTGTAATTATTTTTATATTCTTTTTTATTACATAGGTCTTTTTCATTTATATAATTTAAATTGTGTACAAAATTTTCATTTATCCTACCACATGATTTTATTTTATTTTATTTTATTTTTAAAAGAAGCATGTAATGCAAGCTAATGAAAATTAAAAATAACAGAACCAATAATAACTATCTCTACTTCATATCTTCATAGATACAAAACCATCAAACAAAAGCGGTCATTCTCTACAATGAAAATCATAAACGGCAGCTTTATAGGCCTTCCTTGCCTTGTTAGCTGGAAGTTTTTTGCATCAACAATCTAGAGTTTTGAAACAATCAACTACAACAATTTAATGAGAAGAGTGGCTCAATCTCTTTCAACTCCATTCCTGACCATATTTCTTCTTCTTCTTCAATAGTCATGAAATTGGGGGGGGGGGGAATTAGGACAAACACAATATAAAATAATATTAAAAAAAACCACCTAAATGTCCTTTCACTCAAGAAAACAAAAGAAAAGTATCCAAGAAAAAAAAAAATTTTTTAAAAGCGGGAGAGTTTGTTAATGTAAATGTTTTCGATAAGCATGTGGACATTTTTGAAGGTGAGTTGGTGTTGAGATGATTCATAACTTATAATTATTTTCATATTCTTTTTAATTACATAATATAAATAAAACGACTACATAGGTCATTTTCTTTTACATAAATTTATATTGTGTGCAAAATATTTACATAGTATAAACTGAAAAATCACTGGGACCAAAAACTACATCTTACTGCTATATGCAAGTGTAATCGAAGCCATCTCGTTCCTAATGAGTTGGGGTGTATCTAAAAGACCCTTCAATGAAGGCATCCTCTAAACATACTCCCTAAGCAGTTGCGTCATATAATGTGCAATATAAGATGCATAGCTAGTCGAATTAGGCTCACTAGAAAGGGATTTAATACCAAAATATTCATAGTCAAACCTGGTAGACAGAACTACAACAGCTCCCGTCGTGGAATAATAGTCAGCCTGCACTAGAAGATACCACAGCATCCTACAAATTGGCTCCATCATCTCTATCTTGCAAGCCCTCACAGTTGTATCTAGAGATGGCCTCAGATCATATAGAGTGATCTTCGCCCTTTTAGCTAGATCCGCAGCAATACCCAGTGATTATCCCAATAACATGACATCAGAACCTACAAATACATTTCAAATATTAAATTATTTAGTATAAAGTGTAACTTAAAACAAAAACTTAAATAATAACTATGTTTAGTATCTCATCAACCTCTCACCATGTGACCTCATCATCCTCTCTGACTCCCCTGATCCAACTGATAGAATCATCATCGAACTTGTACGTCTCAAGGTTCCCAGTAGCAGAGGTAGAAACAAACCCAATTTGAAGCAAACTTTGCAATTTGAGTTAGTTTAAATCGATATTATATAATAAGCATCAATGTAGAACATTTGATAAAAATAAATTTTATACTTGCATAAAGATAGGGCGAGGCAATGGAGAACCTCTTTGCCATAGGGAAGTCCTCCGGATGCACTTTAGCTACTAATCATAGCCCTTTGATGAACTGATCGACATGAGAGTCCTCCAACTCCTGTGTGCATTCTCGAATTGTCTTCCAAAAGTTCCCGACAAAGGAGTGGATTTCCCCCGTCGAACGACTACCTCATAAAAACCACAATTGAAAGAAAACATAAATAATAAATCTAACATACTAAAAAGACACATTAACTTAATTATAAAGATAAAATTATATTATATTAATGGAATTAATGTAAATACCTCTTCGATTACCCGGAAGAGTAAAAAGTATCCAAGAGCCTTCGGGTTTCCAGAGTGTCCACCAAAAATACCTTTGAGCACTTCTCTAGCACCCCTACGGGACCTGCCTCTCTCCCTTTCGTCGTTCTAAGCTTCTTCTTTGGAACCCCAAAATCTATGTGGTGAGAGGGATCCGTGAACGGTGACATGAGGCTTGCAGCCCAGTCCTTGGTCCAAACTGCTTCTTCTCCCTCCTGAAATAATTTAAAATATAACTATTAGAACGTAATGAAATTAAACTAAAGATACTTGAAAAACATATATAAATATGAAATAAAAAAATTTACTAATTAATTTAGATAATTATATCATGTCTCACCTAAACAATAGGGTCAGCTACAACAGTATTACCTGGAGCTAGTGTAACTTCCCTCTCACTTGCATCTCCCTTCGGCTATTATTTAAAATAAAATAACTAACTAAGAAAATCAGTTTAAATATGAAATATTCAAAAATAAATAGATGTTTAAAATATGTTAGAACATAATCAATAACCAATGCTTTATTTATTTAATTCAGATTGTAAAGCGTATACTAACCTGTTTTGACCTTAGAGGTGTCTGACAATCCTACTCCAGGCTCTGCCAAGGCTCCAAACACAACCCCTCCAGCTCATCCAGTCACTTCTCAAGCCTAGAGAAGCACTATAGGACAGTAGTGTGCCGAGTCAAGGCTAGCTGCTCATGCTCAACAAAGTGGGCATGGACCTGCTCCTCAAACTCTACCTATAGAGTCTTGAGTTGGGCCATCATATCATCGCCAGTAGGAGCAGAACGAGAGGGCCTCTCAATGCTCCCAGGAGCATACAATAATTTTAAACAAAAATTATAATAAATATACATACTGAACTGAATGCTTGATTTAAAAAAAAAAAAAAAAACATGAAGAGATACATGCATGGTGGCGGTCCTCCTCCACCCCATGACCCTCTGATCTCACTAGGGAGGCAGGTCACTCCTCGAAATGCTCCTCCTCGTCCTCGAGGATCTCGACATCCCTAACTTACGAAGTAGGCGACTAAAAATAAATCAGATATAAAATATTAAAGTTATTAAATTAGATTATTTAATTTACAATTTACTAATTCAAATATCATTAGACTAACCTCTATAATTGAAGATATTCGTGGCTAATGTCGGACTACCTCTCAAAATGAGGTGGGCTTCGAAGCCCCCTAACAAACAGATGGAATATAAAGGAAGTCATCAAAATCAATCCAATATGGTATTTGTCGCTCCTGCTCATCTTTCGCAATATATGGTGATGAAGTAGATGTCTATGTACATAGTAATTTAGTTTAATGAACATTTGATTTCAAAAAAACACAAGTAGAAAGGTTGATTACTTACCGCATCCAATAGAACATGTCACTAAACTCTAGAAGTGGATTGAATCGGCCTCTGGAGAAGAAGGCACCTCAGGTACTGTGTAGCGCCAGATCTAAAAGCTCAAGGACGAGCATTAGTCCACAAATACTGGAGCAGGGATGGGAAGTGGGCATACATCCACAACTGAATTGAAAGAAAAAACATCAATAAATATTGTTATGTGAATATAAATGGTAAATTTGAAGTCATACCAGTATCACCCAGGTATTGCCGTATGAAAGTCTCTTCGCCGCCTGAAACTCATCTTCAACGGCTCTCTGGAGGCAATGTTGTGTCATGCTCCACCCGATGGTGCCCCAAGGAAATACCTCAACAGTTGGAAAATCCTCGAGCATGCTATACAAGTAATACGGAATCGCTTCTAAAGACTTAAGTGTCAGCATCTAGTATCCGACGATGATGCCATAACCAAGTCTGAGGAGATCATCCTACTCCATAAATCCAACTTCCATCTCCTTAAACATCTTGAAGGAATGTGTCAAGGTCTATAGATGGGCCACAACAAGCTCTCATGTGCGGAGCTACTTGTCTACTCCCACTCTATAATCTCTGCATCCATCGGGCCAAATTGAAGTCCGGTAATCAGCGCATACTCCGAAGCCTTAATTGATGAAATCTACCTCCAATTTAGAACCACATCTCATCGGGACAAGAATCTTAGAAGTGAATCTCTTGTCTAGGCACATGAAATACAACATAGGACGGAAAAATGCTCGGAATATCGAGTTAGCTCCAACATGTGTTCGAATGGATCCCTCATCAAGTCAATCACCTCTGCTATCCACAAAAACTTGCAGCGACAACTCATAGTCTTACCGGGAGAAATAACAAGACTATGCCGGTAAGTCCTTCTCCTTCTAGTAGGGTCCATATATTTGCAAGTATAAAAAATTTTTAAAAAAAATTAGCTAGATTGTCGTTAAATTAAACTTACCTTTACTTATTCCTAGATACAATAAATAAAATAATCTCCCAAACATTTATTATCGCATGCAAGTATTATTTAAATCATAAAACATAAAATTTTACAGAAAAACCTATAATAATATATTATTTAAATGAATTTTTTAAAACTTTATCCAAACTTTAACCCGAGTATTTTAATATTAAAATAGTTATAACTTTTTTTTTTTTTAGCACATAGACATTGTTGGAGTCATTATACTAATATCACTTTAAAGTACAATGTATTTTTGTTTATAAAAAAGTAAAATAATCTATAGAACAATCATTATAAAATATTAAGTATTAAAATACTTTTTATAACCAAATTATATTATACACTTATAATACATAGTACATCGTATAATGAAGTCATTGTAGAGTATAGTGATAAATTTAACTTTTATGTAATTTAAAAAAATTAATAATAATAATGATATTAATTTTAATTATTTTAAATTTAATAATAATTATAATAATATAATATTATTTAAAATATAATAATAACAATAGTAATCAGTCGAAGGTCAATATCATCGGTTGAAGGTTAGGATAATCAATCGAAGGTCGGTATCATCGGTTGAAGATCGGGATAATCAGCCGGAGGTCAAATCCTGACAAAGCTGAATTCAAAGTTGGCCGATACCAAAGTCCGATGATTCAGCAAACTTTGAATTCGACCAACTTAAAATTTGACTTTCAGTTGATTATCCCGACCTTTGATAGAATAATTTTGATTTTCGACTGATTACTATTATTCAAAGCTCGAGATAATCAGTCGATATCATCAGCCAAAGGTCGAGATAATCAGCCGAATGTCAAATCCATAGTTGGCAGAATTTAAAGTTGGTCGAATCCTAAGTTGGCTGAAACACTGAGCTCAGATCGGTCAACTTTGAATTCAGTCAAGTTATAATTCGACCTTCGATCAATCATCCCAACCTTTGGCCGATGATACCAACCTTCGACTGATACATCCCGATCTTCAGACAAATAATCGAGACCTACAATCTTTTCATCCGAGAAAATCTACTTTCCCATTTCCAAACCCAATTCCAACCTCTCTAATTGTTTATCTAACTATTTTGCATCCAAATAGGCTTAAAATTTCCTCATTATCAACAAAATTCATAAGAAAAAAAAAGCTAAACAAATAAAGAAATCTAGGCATGTCACAATGAGAGTTCAAACCCAACAAGGAAAAAAAAAGAATCAGTCATAGCACAATCCACACAGTTTGACTAAATGTAAAACACATTAACATCGTCACATATATGATCATCGAACTATCAAAGAAAAAGCATAAAAGAAAAAAATTTTATACTTTGTTCGACAGTGATGGCCACCCACCTCCCACTTGCTGGCTTCTTCTCCGGCAATGACGACACTAGCGATGGACGGTCAGGCAAGTTGTTTTCTATTTTGACCGGTGGTTATAAGGGCTTAGGGTAGAGAATAGGGGTGAGCTTGGATCGGTTTCGGTTTTTAAAGTCGGTTTTTTTTTCTAGAGGAGAAAATCCAAATCCAACCCTACCTATAGTTGGTTCGGTTTCGGTTTTTCATGTTCGATTTCGGTTTTTATTCGGTTATCCAATGGGTAACCGAAATTACCCAACTTCTAGATGAACTAAAACCAAATGTCTCAAACTTCAAACTATAACAAAAACTTGCAATAATTACATAAAAAATAACTCTGAATGGTCTAATTTC
>JAOXNR010000192.1:0-11460 GCA_028571225.1 Parsonsia alboflavescens | reverse complement strand
GCACACGCAACCAAACAACACTGTAGCAAATTGCCGTTACGGTAACGGCCGGAGCGCGCATTAAAGCGCGCTCCGGAGCGCACCTTAGCAAATCTGTTATATATATATATATATATTTTATAAAAAAAATTACTTTTTCTCAATATATTTTATAAACTAAATGTTGGGATATTTGATGAAATTTCTAAAACTATTTTCTAGAAAAAATATATAATTGACCTGAATCCTATTTTTATTTTGATCGTATTTGCATTAGCATTTCTATCAATATATATATATATAGAGTAATGCTATAGAGTGATATGTAACACACCTTTAAACCTCTAATAGTCAAATTCAACGGTCAGTTATTTGAGTGCAGATCCTCTCCAAATTCCATTTACTCACATCCCTAAATTTACAATTTCCACGTATCGGTGGGGTTCATAAAATATATATACCATCAGGTTTTTTATTTAAGTGGAATTCCTGTATAAACCTATATATATATATATATTTATATTTATATTTATACAATGGCGCTATTTTCGCGTTGCTGAGCTGAGAGAAGAAATTTGCAGCTCAAAGAAGCGATGGAATTAGAGAAGAACACAGCCCATCGATTCCAGAGACCAACCGCAGTAGTTGCCGGAAGTGTAGACCAGTTCCTCCGCATTGTCCGGAAGGGTTTGTGGGCAGTTCAAGTGGAGATCTCCGTATTGCAAAACAATGGCAGGGTTTGATTCTCCTGCAGAAGGACCAGTGAGACATACTGTGGCTGTTCTTCCTCCTCCGGCAAATTTCGCAAGTCACCCAACCCCCTTGGAAATAGGTTCGATTGCTGAACATGGAATGGACAGTTTGTATGTTCGTTCTCTGGATTTGTAGTTGCTTTTGAAATACTGCTATGATTTCGAATGCAATTAATTTGAATGGAGTTGATTTGAACCTTAAATGTTGTACTGCTATTAATTTGAGGCTTAAATGTTGCTTTTGAATGTGGAATTTGCTGCGCTGTCCTATATCTTGAGATTTTCATGGATTCAATTTTGAACACTCATTTTTCTTCCCCATTTGTTTACCTTCGAGTTTGTATACTCAGTGAGCTACTCCGGAAAATTTCAATGGCAAGAAAGAATCCCGGAACATTGCTATTTTTCAATGGATCTGTGGGAATGTCTGTCAGTTTCTAAATGTTTACCTTTGTGTTTTGTGATCATTGAATGCCAAGTTAGTGAATTACCCAAGACCAAAGAACAAAATTTAGTTTTTTGAAGCTACCACTCAATTTCAAGAATGTTTTGCGTTTTCACTGTAACGTGAGAGAACACACATGGTGATTTTAGACATTTAGATCAGATCAGATTCTTAGTGGAGTGTAGGTTGGTTGGTAAGGGTTTGAAAGGACATCGGTTAAAAGATTTTAAACTTTATTTTCTGGATAGAGTCTTGCTTCTTTGGTTCATTCTGTTGATGAAGCTTGGGCACCAAGTCCAATGGAAGAGTCAGAAGCTCTTCTTCTGCATGTAAAATTGTTGTGAGCTGTGAATCACAAAGTGAAGTCCTTTTTCGTTGTATAAATGGTATTCCCACCTTTTGCATTCAATGAATATTGGGATTTAGACAATAGGAAAGCCCACCAAATGGCATCAACTGGGAAATTTCTTTCCAGCATTCTTTTGCATTAAACGTTGCTTTTGAAAACTACATAAGCTGGTTGGATGATAAAAACGGTTACCAAGCTTGCAAGTATTACATCCAGGCTAAAAATTCTGGTTGGATTAGTTCATTTCCAGTCAAAGTTTGATGATAACTAGTACACGTTGACTAGTTCGCATAATTCTGTTTGGCCACTTTAGTCACTCTTGAATTTCTGTGAAGTTCTTAAGGAATAATATCATTTTCATTTGTTTAGATGCAATGTCAACATATAGCATAAACGATATTGTCTTGCAACGAAAATGTGAATGTGGAGTATACTTGAGGCCAAGGATATCACATTCGGAGAAAAATCCAAATCGAAAATATTAGAAGTACTATAACAAGAAAGTAAGATATTTGAAGAATCACGATTTTGCATTTGTTGCATTTTGTAAAATTCTAATCTTAATCATTTTATTGTCTTCCTTCTTTACAGGATGGTGTGAGATGTGGGAGTTTTTATTGAGATGATGAACTTCCAAGTAATGACTCTAACTGCGAAATATTACTTCTCTTGCAAGAGTTAAATGCCAAGGTTGAAGAAAGTGAATCCAATTTCAATTTGAATTTCAATGTCGAGAAGTTACTCAAAACCATCAAGCATCAAAAAAACATGATTGTGATTGAAATGCGGAAGATAATTTATTTCCTTGTTGTGCTTGTAATTGTCTTAGCAGTTGCTTTAGGTTACGTGTTGAGGTTTGTAATTTGAGGATGTGTGGTGGTTGAATATTGATTCAGGGATAGTAATGTATTATTCATTTAACATGAAAACTAGAAGAAGAAGGAATTTCTATTTTGAACTCCAAATCTTGTGTTATACTTTTATACTCTCCAGTATATCAATACAAAATAAACGGGAAAAGAACATTTCAGTACTAAATAAATTAAACAGGTGATTATTTGACAGAAGTCATCAAACATGAAATAACAAAAGATTGATTTATGGAGAATTGTTGGACCAACCATTAAGTCCCCATATTCCAAATATTATTAACACAACAGATAAGTAATAAAGTAGAGAATCATACTACTACAATAGAGCAAGCCTTGAAGAATAAAGAGTAAGAATGATCTTTTTCCCCTTAAAAGGAAATACAAGAACAGGTAAAAAACCAGAAACAACATGAAAGTTGAAATCTGAGACTGATTTTCAGTACAAGGTTGGGTATCAAAGGGAAGAGAAGCACAAACCGCTGAAGATCCTGAAAAACAAGCCAATTACATTGCAAAATCAGTGACGATTATCCATGCTACTACATTATAATAGAATAGAAGTTTCATACTTTTATGGGAAAAAATTTGTCTTTGTTTCCATCAGTCATCAAAAGAAACCCATATTTAGGGACTAAACAAATTTTTTAATATATTTTATTGACTTCGTTACCTAAATCTTTCTAAAAACTGTCATGGTCTCCATGAGGCTGTAATATAGCTGATCCTAAGGAGGCAAAGGTCCCCATTCTGATCAATTAACTACTTAGTAACATAGTAACATACACGTGAACAATGACTACTTAGTAACATAGTAACATAAGGCAGAGACTTATTAACAGCAATTCACGAATGTTTATTACATGGGAAGAGCCAACTCAATTAACTACTTAGTAACATACATTCTGCAAGAAAAGGTCTTCAGGCAATCAAATAAGAATACACTAAATGTTTCAGAATCTCATTTCAAACAGAGCCACAACAAGAAAAAAAATTATGTCAGAGTCTATGACTCACCAGAGACAGCAAAGGCAGTTGATCCGGGAATCTCCACTCGTTTGGCTGAAAGAGGTGTACGCCATGTTACACAATGACTTACAGCTGACTTCTCACTGAAAAGTGAACAGAAAAGGAAAAGTTTGAACAAGAAACACCATATTTCACAGACAGAACAGAAAAAATCTAAGCCATACCAAAAAGGACCTACTTGCAGCTTGTCCATAAATCTCAGGTTAAGTAACAGGCCACTTAAATTTCTATATATGAAATGAGAAACAGGTAACCTACTCCCATATAAAATGAAGTTAGTTCCTATTCATGAGACAACTCTAAGTTGAAACTTTTGTCATCAAACGTAGATCTTGAAAAAAAAATATATAGTTTAGGACACCTTAATGTTAGGGAAACACTAAATATCAAAAACAATAGTAAATTTTTAATCTAGGACAATTTCTTTTGTCATGTTCTTGCCCTCGTAGTCCACATCCTTGACATAGCCTCATATGTGGAATTGCCTTCTCTTTTCCAGATTTAGGTCTTCTCCCACATCCATTAGCTCTTACTTGTACAGGATTGCAAATACTCATTGATGGCTTCAATGTATTCCCAACTGATTGAGAGACATCTTTTGACCCATCCATCTTATTAATCACCCTCAACTCATTTAATGCAAGTTCATAGGTTTCAACTTTTAAAGATGCTTTTTGAACTACACCAACAAAATAATGAGACAAATGTGCACGTCATGACATAATAGGCAATAATTCAGATTGCGTTTCCCCTTATACAATTCTTGAACTTTTAGTCAGTCTTGTCAAGATGTAGGAACTAGGCAAATGATGTAAATGTTTTTGATGAAAATAGACCATCATATGCCTACATGGAAGCCCTTCAAACTCAAACTTCTTACGGCTGCAAGATACAAGTCCTATTTTCTTATTGTGATGAATTTCTCTATCTTTGCTTAATTGATCATTCTCAGTCCTCTTGATAGTGTAAATGTCGATCTCCTCATCCTCAAAAGTGTAATTTATGTCGTACGCACCACTTTCAAAAATCTCCACTTGAAAAATTTTAAAATTATGTTTAATGTAAATTTCCACCATTTGTTTCTCCATTGCAAAACCTATCTTCAACCTCGATTTTTCATTGATATCAACATGATCCGCACTTTGGCATCATGCTAGACTCTCTCCACTGTAACAGCAATGTCATATGATTAGTGTTTGTAGTAGAACAATGCATTTCACGTGCAAGGAGTTCTCTAATAAATAATTTATTGGTAATTTCCTTTCACAAATGATCATAGAAACCCTTGTCATAAAAATGTAAATATGCCAAGAATGGAAAATTCGACTAGAAATTGGAGGGATTTATCATATTAAGTTTAGGAAAGCAACTTCAGAAAACAATTATAACAATCGTGAAAGTGAATTGTACTTAGATAGTTTAAAATAAACCCTATTCTATACGAGTTCTTATGAATAAATTCTTCTCAGTACTTGGTGAGTGTAGGTAATGGGGTCAAAGGAAGCAGTGGTACCAAATGTTCCATGACCCCACCCATGGGCCATGTCTATTAATAGAAATTATCATTTGTTAAGTTTTTTTAAAAATGAGAAAATAAATTCTAAATAATATATAAATATATATATATTTATATATACATATATACACCCATTGTGCATGGGTTAGCAAGAGGTAATCCCACCAATCACCATTATTAATGGTGCCAACTAGTATTAAAAAATTCTGGTCAAAGTCATGGAATGCTAAGGTGCTTTGACCATACTTTTGCCAGCACAGTCATCAATGTCGATGACTTGCAGCATAGGGTCATTGATATTCGAAGGAACCAGTCAACTTGCAAGTTGCACCCCACTATTCATTCACTACGCGGGGGTGGGGTGGGGGGGAGGAGAGGGGAATTCTGTAAGTTATTTCACAAATTAAATTTCACTATCATAAAACTTTCTTAATGAGAAACATAAAATATTAAAAATTAAAATAAATATTAAATTCCTTAAAACAAAGATATTAATTTAAATTTTAAAATATTTATCATAAGTTCTAAACCTAACCTAACAATTTTGAAACAATTTTTTTATTTGTTGGGTGAAATCAACAATTCTTTCATTCCAGAATTGAATGTTTCTTTTAAGTTGTATATATTTAAAGAAAAAAGTTTATCATAATTCATTTTTGACATTATAATATTAGCAATGAAATGTGCATTTGATTTTGATCAGGTTAAAATAAAAAATAAAATATTCAATTACAAATAAGTTATGATTTTAAAAGTATAAATGCATGCTTGGAAATTTGAGAAAAATCGCAAAGCGAAAAAATATTCATTACCGAGAATCTTCTACTATTATATATAATAATTAATGAGATGAAATTCTGAATGTAACGACACCCTCTGTCTGCAAACTACATAATATATATTTATATATATGTTCACTTTGCGGGGGAAAAATCAGAATAATTATCCAGTTAATCTGGTTCTCAATAGAACATCTAATACTCTTCCGTCCAAAATTGAATGTTTACATATTTTCATTTTAAATTGTCCAGAAATAAATATATCATTTCCTAAATCATTTAAAAATTTTCTTAAAGAAATTGATATTGTAAAATGTAAAATGAATTAAGTCAAACTTTTATTACGGGTAATGCATATAGGTCTACAAATGTATCAAAGGTAAAAGTAAATGTACAATGGTGAATTGTAAAATATTTAATGAATTAGGAGAATTAAAAAAGAGAAGGGAGATTTATTTAATAAAATGGTAAGAGGAGAGTTTTTATCAAATGTGCTGAGTAATTATTCATCTTTTGTCGTTGTGCAAAACCTTGGAGAAATGATATCGGATGAGAAGAGCATATGTATATTAAGGGACAAGGACCATCTAATTAATTTGATCATGGTAGAAAACAGCAAGTACCTGGCACGACCATATATGGTTTCGGTTTAATTAATTCTTTGGAGATGAATATCAAGAAGGTCGGCACACGGTTAGACCTTTTTAAAATCATTGTACCCTACAATTGGCCATGACGACTTTCTTGGCCAAGTAGCAATCTTCCGTTGAGTTTGATTACAGCGGGCCATAGTTCGGAACAGAAAGTCAATGAACCCAACGTTCCACCATCAATTTTTTAATATGCTCTCTGAATACCAAGAAATGAGTTGACTTAATTGTAAGAAAATTTTAATTAATTTAAAAAATGAGATATTTATTTTTGAACAATTTAAAGTAGAATCGTGGACATTCACGAAGGAGTATTACGTACCATCCCAACAAGCCATATATATAAATATATATATATATATATATATATATATTTAGGAAGTGATGATCAGATCCTTAATTTTTTCAATTGAAGATGAAGTAATTAAAAGATGATAGCAGTGCTGGTGCAGTTCTTGCCTGCATCTTCTTCATGTTTGGGTTCTTCCTCAGTTTGTTTTGTTTTGGCAAAGGCTATGATCAAAAGAAGAAAGAAAACCTGCAGCTTCCTGTCACCATTAATTCTGCAAGAAAAAGAGCTTCAGTTTTGTCAAATCGAACCTATCATCAAAATGGTACCGGACATGGTAATTCGGCAGCCACAAACTGTAATGGTTCGGGCGATGGAGGAGCAGCCGTTATTTCTGGTGCTGCTGCCTTGGCTGCTATGACTGCTTTGGATGGAGGTGGAGGTCATGGAGTTGGAGACGGTGGCAGTGGCGGCGGATGCTGACAATATCATGAAAATGGATAACCCGCCTCGTTCCGATTAGTGATGACATGTATTATTAGTATATCCTTGGTTCCTAGCTAGCATATTATTATTTCATTAATAATAATTAATCATGTATTTTATCCATTATGTCTCTTGATATATAAATATATATATATATATATATATTTTAAGAAAAATTACTCATAATTCTAAAGATTTGGAACGGTTGTTTTTTGTATTTTATGATTTATCATAAGAATAGTCTCATGCATATAAATCTATAAATAAGGATGTATCATCCTCACAATCATAAATTTTTTTATTTTATTTTTTATGTATCTTTCAATAATTTTCTTTTAAATATTTATATATTTAGAAAAAAAAATTGTTTCCATCTTATCTTATATCAAACCGGGTTTCATAATTGCATTTCACGCGCACATCTTGTTTGACCAATACTTTCCTGGGCTTTTACAATGCCCAGGTTGTTCTGTAGCCCAGCAAAGGGAATACCCTGTGACTCACCGAGGCAAAGGTTCAACCCGAATCAAAGCCATCTCTCCCTCAAATCAGTGCATCAGCTATAGTAGAGATTGAAGAAGAACAGAGTCACCACTCTCAATAACACATTTCTCTTGTAATATTCAATCAACTTTCAATATATGAATATATACTTCACCCATTACTATTTATAAGTCTTTTAACTAGTTACTGCTAGATCGATAGGAATCATAAATCAAGGCAATTTAGGAAAAAATATATATTATCTTAATAGTTTTGATGAATGAAAGTTGATGAATTAATTAAAAATGATGACGGAGAGAGAGTAAAAAAACATTTTGTGTGCATTCTGATCAGGACACTAAAATTAGTTGAGTATGTCTTAGTTATAGGGAGTCAGAGATTGTAAAGCTGCAGCTGAAATTTGGCATGAACTAGTGACAGGAATTCTTCATGCTCGTCATTTGGTGATTTATGGCATGAGTTTATCTCATGGAGTATTGTTTTCAGGATAATGATATATAACTTTCGATTTGGAGGAACTTCATCACTAAATACAAGTTACTGAAGAAAAAAAATTTTTTCTTAAAATTCCCCTTATTATATGTTAATCAAATTAAAAACAATATATATTTATTTATATATATATATATATATGGAAAATAAAGTGACAAGGGATAACGGTAACCTTAATTAACTAACAACAATGACTTATAAAAAATAATAAAAAAGTTAACTAGAATAACTTAAGGAGGGACATATATTAATATAATAGAAAATAAAAGGTCAAATATAGTGAACCTTTGTATATAGATAAATGGCTGGAACGGCATATTAGTATAAATATATAAATAAATAAATATATATATATTTATATATTTATTTATAGAATATTGCTAAATATATATACACAAAAAAATATTATAATGGATACTGGAACTCAAATTATATTGGGTTCTCATTAGATCTCTAATGGTCAACTGATAGTCAATTATCTTTATAAAAAATAAAATAAATTTGATAAGTATCCCTAGGGTTTATTTTATTTTTCTAGGGTGTAGTTTATAAAATATATTTACAAAAAATAAAATTTTTTAAAAAATTTATTTTTTATTAAAAAAAGGAAAATAGTTGACTATCAATTAAGTATTAGAGACTTAACCTGAGCACATTTGAGCTCCAGTGCCCATAATAGCATTTCTCTATATTATATATATACACACAAATGCTAGAAAGTGTTTTAATTAAATCTCTAAAGGTCTTACGATCAATTGTCTTTTTTTTAAAAAAAATTAATTGAGTATCCTGAGGTTTAATTTATTGTAGAAAATTTTATTTTTTCTTACCAACTGACTCGTGAACTCTGAGTGTTAAAGAGCAATCTATAACCTTACCCTATATATATATAGGAATATTTTTGTTACAGATTAAAAAAAATCGACGTCGCAAAAGATTGTCGATACTTTTTCCGTCAGTAGCACACAAAAGTTAAGATATAAAATAAAATAATAATAATTACTTATATATAATGAAAGAGAGTTCAACTAAGTTAGAGATTAATTAACCTGTTAATATCTGGGTTGAACTAGGATTTGATAAGACCATTCCTATCTGTTAGGGATTAAGTTTTCTATGTGCTAAGAGGATTCCGAAAATAAGAATATTTTATCATGGGTTAGGAATTAAGATTTCTACAGATTTTATAAATATCATCATAATCTCTCCTCTCTCTCTCTCTCTCTCTCTCTCTCTAAAAACAATACTTTTCTCTTTCTTCTCTCTCGATATTCTGCAGTCACCCATCGACACAGGGCAAGACAACAGGTATGTTCCTAAAATTTCTACAAATCCCTAAACAATAACTAATATAACACGTTACAGTTAGGTTTTTTTCTAGTTTAGTTTTGCTTAGAATATGTTCCTTCATAAAAATTATATTATGTCAATCACTCAATTAAGTTAAATTTACCACAACAATGCTAAGGGATAAGTTTTTTCTTCTTAGAGTAAGAATAAGTGACAGGTCAACTGTATACAAACCCTTATAATAATGTGGTGGCGGTGGAGGTGGAGGAGGCTGCGGTGGCTGTAGTTAATTATATACAATTTGTTATGACTTTTCTGCTGTAATTTAGTTCCGTTTCCCAGTTAACCTTTAAATTTTCCTTTGCCCTATAGTTAAAAAGATTTGTATATCTATAATAAAACCATTTTAAAGAAAAGTGACGGGACTCATTATGATGAGGTTGTTTTTTTTTTTTTAAGTCTAAGATTTAGACAAAAAGAAATTAATAATTTATTTTTTAAAAGATATTGATTAACAATAAACCATAACATAATATGGTATAATAAAAGAAAATATATTTAATTAATATTCATCTTCTAAAAGATAAACATTTTCTAGATAGAAGAATTTACTAGCAACATCTTACAAAAGCTAGATATACGATAACAATTCAATTATATGCTTGTAATTTATTATATAAAATTACATTATTATAATTCTTTTCCAAAAGTTATAGATATATAGGTTTTCTAAAGATTATTATATGATTATAATTTATTTCTAAAATATTTAAATCTTTCAATCTGTGTGGTTTCCTAACATCTTTAAACGATTTGAATGGAAAATTTAACTAAACTAAATATAACAAGATAATTTTTAATAATTTATTTATTCAAAACAAGTTTATTAGGATCTATATGGTAGAAAATTTTGTTTTTTATGGAAACAAAATTAAGATTTTGTATTTTTGGCTTATGGAAATAATGGAATAATATTTATATTTAAGATTTAGTATTATTTGGTTGATAAATTGAAAGACAGAAAAAAATATTCTAATAATTATGAAAGAAGATTTATCTAATTTATTTTGAAGAGATTTAAATGAAATAAAACCAACAACTTATTTTTAAAATATTTGAAAAAAAAGTTATGAGAGAATTAAATCTTAATACAAAACATATGCACAAAAAAAATTTTATAAATTTAGTTAAAAGCTAGATCTCTTCCGTAAGTTTATAAATTTAAGATATAAGAAAAATTTAAGGATACATCTTAACTTATCTCAGATTTGGCTAAAAGAATTTAAAAAATATCTACAAACCCAACCAATAAAGCTATTATAACATTAAAATAAAAGATATGTCTAAGAAACAAAATTTAACACACACACACATATACATATACATATATATATATACATATAAAAGTTGACGGTTATAACATTTTTATGTATGTATATAAATATATAAATATATAAATATATATATGTATATATATTTGTTGTAGACTGTACTGCTAACGGTTAACTATTTAGATTAAAAAAAGATTGACAAATTTAATTCTCATAATATTTGAAGAAAATTATGAATTTAACTTTTAATAATTTGTATAAAAGATAGCATATATAAATATATATATATATATATTTATATATATTCTTCCATGAGAAGTGTATTGGAAAAAAAAATTCTTTTTAAAAATTGTATGAGACTTTTGAAGAAACTATGATTTTGTTTATGTTAATTTATTTTTAAAACCTGTATAAAAAAATAATTAGATTAATTTTTTAAAAAATATTGATTTCTTTTGGAATATAATTGTAAAAAAATTATGTCAAAACTAATTTGACTAGGAAATATAAACAATAAATTTAACTTGTTCAGTCAACGTGCTCAAAATTTAAGATTTAATATTGGTCTGGTATTTTTTTTATCTAATAGTATTTTCCATATACATATATATATATATATGATTTTTCTATGCTGTGCTTCGGCGCACAGTGCTCCACTTTTTTTTTTTTTTTTACAAAACGACGTCGTTTTGTGGTTTGT
>JAOXNR010000191.1:0-11461 GCA_028571225.1 Parsonsia alboflavescens | reverse complement strand
CTAGAACTCAGGGGGAGTTCGACTTCGGGAGAAGTTTTGTCACCTTCAGAGGGATTCTTGAAGGTGTTGTGATATAAATAAGAGGGATTCTTGCTGTAGTTTGATAAGGTAAAAGTTAGAATAGGTTTACATTAGAATAGAGGGAATCTATTGTGATATTCAATACCTATTGTAATCTTTTTATCTTAGAGGATGTTACGGATTGACTAAATCTTTGAGGAGTTAGTCTCATATTGTGTTTAGAATAAACATCATATATGTTGTGTTCATTTTCTTTCTGATAAGTTTAATCTATACATCTCATTACTATGATTTATTATCTAATTTGCTGGCATTAGATTCTCTCAAATGTATATAAGGTACTCTCCCGTGAGGCTAAGTGTTCTGTATGCATACATCTACCGGGGGCATACTTGGGTACATGATGTATCATCTATAGATACCGCCACTGACCTGCTGCCGCTTTCTGTTTTACTAGGTCGAAAATATTCGGGTTCATCATTTGGCCTTGCTGACGTCACAGAACCACTGCTGAGCATGAAGACTACTAAGGCCATCGTAGGCCTCTGTTGAACATCTTCTTGTACACACAGTATCCCGACATGAATACACTGAATGATTTCGTTTCCATTGTAGGAGTTGCCCAGCGATGGATCCGACAAGGCCAATGGCGTGCCAGCTCTCCAGTTCTTCCGTGCCTATGCCAATGATCAAACAAAAACCTTGGATTAATATAATACGATATCATTTGCCAGTTTAAGGATTCATGATAGACAGAAAACATAACATAACATGGGTTTTGATTCTTGAGTTTTGCAACTACATAGCTTAGAAGGTCTTCACCCTGGTCTGATAGGGAGCTCCAATTCCTCTTACAGCTCATTATCTCCAGGTCTAAAACACCAAAACTGTACACATCTGACTTCACAGAGAACCGACCACCGCAAATCATAGCTTATTATTATTGGGTCGCTCCCTCACTCCCTCGTCCAAAATTGAAGGTTTGAATTTTGACTTGTAGCAATTTAAAGAAAATTAATTAAATTATGTTAGGAAAGAACAGATTTTTGGATATGCATGCACAATCAACATTTCAAAGTATAAAGATAAGGTAGAAAATTGACATAAGGATTTATGAGGTTCGACCCCAAAGGCCTACATCCCCAAACAAAAAATTGATTAGATAATGAAAGGTTACATCAACGATCTCCAATAATACCTATTTATAGGAGCTAAATACTAATCTAATTAGGACATGGTTTTTTTTTAATATAAATATAACAGAAATATAATAACTCCTAATTCAAATCCTACTAAGTTGTTTTTAACTACATTATCTTTATAAAACAGTAAACAATACAATACAACCTAACAAATTAGTTAATTTTCAACTTATTCATATCAATTTTAATGGAAATGGATATTCATTTATGAGATTAAAATAAAAACAGAAACATTCAATTTTAGGGAAAAATTAACAACTATTTAAAGGTGAAGTAAACTGATTGGGGCATGACCCGACTACTACTTACATTGTTCCAACCCTTGTATTTGTTTCTCCTTCTGATTGATCAACCCCCAAAATTCTTGCCCGGCCAAAATCTGCTGTCTTGGGATTCATATTCGCATCAAGTAGTATGTTGCTTGCCTTGAGATGAAGATGTATGATCCTAAGCCGAGAATCTTCATGCAGATAAAGGAGTCCTGTGGCGATTCCCGTTATGATTTTGTGTCGTTTTGACCAATCCAGCACAAAGTCAGCTTGTTTCTCTGAATCTTTTGAATGATGAATGAAAATTTTATGTTAGTTGTTTTTTATCTCATTATTAAGCTTGCCTTGATAAAAATGAAAAAAAAAAAAAAAAATCAAGAATAACCAACTTAAAAAGCCTACCAAAGATGTTGGGTAAATACTCAGACAAGAAAAAGAGAATTTCTCTCAACACAATATCCCTTCAAGCTAACCTGCATTCCATTTCTTTGTTTTTTTAATGAAACGACACAATTTTGCTGCTATAAGTAGTGAGTTCAATGTGTCTGCTACTAGAAAAACATATATAGTTGTGAATATGCATGCAGTAAGAAGTCAACACAGTGCATGAAGATAAATTCATTACCAGGTTCCGAAGATAAACATGCGTCAAACGCTCAGTTCAGTAACATACTCTCTTGTTGCTTCCATATCCATCTTCTTAATAGCAGCTTTCTGCACCGAATTTTTTAAAAGTGAGCTGCAAACCTCTGTTACCCTTATCCTTAAATTATATGATACTCCCTCCGTCCGGAATTGCATAAATTTTAAGAAAATTAATTGAAACAATTCATTTTAAACTTAACATCTTAATGAAATTTTAACTAATTAAGGAAATGAGACATTTGTTTCTGGATAACTCAAAATACAAATAAGGATATTTAATTCCGGACGGAGGGAATATATTATAGACTATGCATAAAATGAAAAAAAGACTACAAACCTCACCTTTGAGCACAGCATAGTACACTATTTCCTTCCCGAATAAGTTCCCACCAATCTTATTAGAAATGCTGAAATTTGAAGTAGCATTTGCAAGCTCTTTATGTGAGAAGACGATTGATTTTTCAACATTCATGCCAAAAAGACCAGGAGAAGGGACACCGTGAGAACAGAATAACAATGAACATATTCAAAGACCATACATTTAAATCCAAAATTTAATTAATTTATATTAGTCAATTCAAGAAGAAAGCTGTAACATTATGATGAGATCAAATGTGTCCATTACCTGAAACCAAATCCCTTTTCTTCAGTGGCTTTCCTTTGTACCAAAGAGCTTCCCATGGCCAACGACATAATGGTTTCTGGAGTTGAGTGTAATTCCTTTCTCTTGACTGGAAGACTACGACTCTGGGATTTAATTCCTCTCAAGTGTATTTAACAGTATCACAATCGCTCCTCAAGAATGGGGGAAACCATAGATTGACTAAATTGAGGTGATCGCAAGTTGTTTTCAACCTCAGAAGGCTGATCATCATAAACTCCAATATCTTAAATAGAAGAGGCAATAATTTGCTGCCTCTGACCATCATAAATTGCATTATCAGAAATAGAAGGGGTATCATATGCTGCCCCTCCACTGCACACTCGAGGCTTGCCACAACTTGAGCCATTGTAGGCCTTTTTATGGGTTCATTGTGCCAGCAGCTTTCAATAGACGTAAAAAATTTGCTTAATCTTTCTGATGAGACTTTCCCCTGCAAACTTGGATATCAATTTCCCCTTGTCTACTGCAATCATGGAAAGAAGATATAAGAGTCTTTGGTTCACGAGGAGTTCTTGAAACTGCAGGTTTCCCCCATAAAACAACCAACAAAACAACACCAAAGGCATATACATCTGTTTTTCTTGTCAACTTATGATTCATAAGATAGTCAGGATCCAAATAGCCCCATGTTCCTTTCATTTTCGTGCTAATAGAGCTTAAGGATTCATTTACCTTTCCTATCTTAGACAACCCAAAATCTGAAACCTTAGCTACCAAATTCTCATCCAACAGGATGTTTGAATCCTTCACATTACGATGGATAACTTCATATTTGAAACCAGTGTGAAGATAATCAAGTCCACGAGCTGCACCAATGCAGATTCTCAGCCTTTGCTTCCAAGTTAGAGTACCCCAACCCTCCCATCTCTACCAATCTTGTAAGCGTTATCAGCATGTGTGCCCCGGGGCATGTACTCTTAACCTAGAATCATTTCTCCATACTCATTGCAGTAGCCTATTAGAGAGACAAGATGAATGTCTCCGATCTTGGAAAATGTCTCAATGTCTGTATAAAATTCATGAGCCCCTTGTTTGGAGCTTGACTTCAATCGCTTTACAGCAACAACATCTATCTGAACACCCATAGATGAAACCCTTGTATACATTCCCAAAACCCCTTCCCAATGAGAAGTTCATCACTAAAATTCCTTGTTGCTGAAATGATCTCAGAAAGTGAGAAGTGATGGCATGGCTGTTCTCTTGTATCTGATCCGGTGTGTTTCTCCTCATGGCATATCAGTACCCAAATTTGCCTCAGTTTGAAAACAGTAACGTTCAGAAATATGATTAGGATTGTCATACCTGTGGCAATACATTTTTTATTCCAATTGCTAACAGTAAATTTAGGATCATTTCCTTCCTAGGCATTGAAACGTATTTAAGATATGTATGGTTTGGACTTGCAGGATTGTTGTCAGTGTTGCTCAACTTGAAGATCTCTAATCCATGGAAAATTTCAACAACTAACTCATCAGAGGACTTTATTTCCAGGAAGAGATCAAACTTGAATCCTTTTCCATCTCCCTTCACAATCACCATGTAGTCCCTGTACAGTGGAATCCCAGTGCCACTGCAAAATCTTATCACATCAGTCATAGTCTCAGCAGCTACCTGATGGTTTATAAGCACACTGAATTCCCTCAGCCCACCCTCAGTCATCTCAAGTTCAAAATCACAGAAATGAAGCCTGATTAAGTATGCATAACCAACATCAACTGGTATTTTTCAGGTGTAGTTGTGCATTTTCTCTGCCCTACCATTGTCGGGTGTTCTCCAGGATGTCTGGTAAATTTTGAGGGGAGCTGTGAAAGCTGGTATGCTTGTAAATTTAATCCCATGTACCAAATGATTCACAGACTGAAGTCTAGATGTTAGCAAGAAATTAGAGTCCTTCCGCCAATTACGAAACATGCCAAAATCTTCTCCAGGTGGGATGTTCTTCCCACCAATGTTCAACCTTTGAACCATTTCAAGTGCAGTGCTGTTATGTGGCAGAATATATTTTTCTGACCAACAATAGGGGGTCCGCGGATTAGAGGTGTTGAATAGGGCTTGAGCCCATGGGCCATTATACATATTGGTTGCACTGGATAATTCATTTGTAATTGGGGCTTAAGTGAGCTCAATGGGGCTAGGCCTGGCTGGCCCACTGGGCCAAAGAATCCTTTTTATTAAAAAAAAAAAAAAAAATTATGTTTCGCATGCACACAAACCGTCCTCTTACTAGCCGCCGTAGCGTTCTTCTTCCTCTTCTCAATCTTGTTCTACCTCTTCCTTCAACTCCTTTTTCCTCTCCTGATAAGCCTTCTTTATTTCTTTCTCCTTTGTCCTGTAGTCTCCTTGAGACATTTGGAGTCCTTGAGCAATCTGGGTCGAAATCCGTGAACCGAAGAAAAAGTCTCGGATCCGGCTAGGAACCTTCACCACACCAGAAACGGCAGCAAAAGCCCACGGCATAGCGGCCCGCTCCATCAAAGGTAACTTCGCCATTTTCAGCTTCCTTGAACAAGCGAATTCCTTCCCAGGGCCAGCCACGTGACGTGCAGATTGCTGCATTGAAAGTGGCTCACATTGAAATGGACATGGATCACCGCTATGCCTTCGTCAAAGGTGGAAGCTAGTCTTCCCAGTAATAGACCACCATTTGATGCGGTTCCGATTTGCCGATTTCGGTGTCACAGCCGGCGGCGAGTTTGATTTGGACGAGTGGATGGAGAGCTTCATGGTCAGTCGAGATTCCATGGAGAGCTCCAACGTTCAATCTGGTTGTGACGCGTGGCATCCTGGTTACGTGATCTCACCAAAAATCGATCTTACCAAACAGAACCGAACTGACCTCTCTAAAACGGATGTGGGACGAATCCTGATTGGGTAAAAAATATACAGGGGCCAGCCCATCAGATTCGATTAAAATTTAGAGGGATGGGACTTATGTGGGTTGAAGTCAATTTAGAGGGGGTTTATGTGTAGGGCTGGACTGGATGGACCATATTGACCGGCCTACGCGGATCACCTTCTGGAGTATAATAAAGACCAGTAGGCAGGGAAATTACCCCAATTCCATTCACAATGCATAATATTTCCTCAGCTTGTTATTCTCAAATGGAGAGAATTTTATGTTAAAGTGATATGTTGTTCTCTTCCACATTCAAACAAAATTCTTTAACAAGATAGTTTACCCCAAAAGACTCAGTAGCAAGGGAAGCACCAAAGTTTTTCAGGAGAGTAAAAGGGCCAGCTTTGACAGCAAAAAGATCTTGAGACTTCTCAAATCCGTAATGGGAAGAGGGATAAAAACGAAGTCTAATGAACTTCTGACCTGGGCTGACTTGAAATGTATAGGAGAATTGAGTAGTGGAGATTTTGCAGTCATGAATGGAATTGGATCGGCCGAGAATGATCTGTCTTTCACTACCCTTGAGCTCGCTGATTTGCCTTTTGGTTCAAGTCCTTGAGCTTCTACAATCCATTCCCGGCCATCGAATCGAATAAAGTTGAGTTGTTGTGAGAACCACAATTTATAGCAACATCTTCCAAGAAATCTGGAGGAGCTGGGGCATTGATGCCTCCATTAAGAGAAGTTGTAATGAGATGATGGCAGAAAAATAATAGAATCCATGATGCATGAACAATATTGAAAAGAACGGCTAAACAGAAAGAAAGGTTAAACAAAAAGAAGAATTGGAAATTTGTGAAAAATCTCTGGTTTTTAGGAAAACGACCAAAGTAGAAAATTATCACATTTTTAAAAATATCTTTGTATCTGAAGATAAACGAGAAATATATATTCTAAAACCTAACCTGATCTTAATCGGAATTAATAAAAAGATCCTAATCGAAATTAATAAAAAGAAACCTAATTTGATTCCAAAATAACAAACAACAAAATTACTAAAATACCCTTAGAACATAAAAAAGTCCTAAAGTCCATCAAAATGATCTCGGATAGTCCAAAACTGTCTTAGGCCATAGCAAAGCTATGGGTTTTGTCCATTGGGCAGGTTCCTGTAGCTCAACCAATTTTGAGCCCGTTCCAAGCTCTGGCCAACCTGCATCATCCTTCCCGGCTAGGAAAAGATTCACCCTTGAATCTGATTCGTCTCCAACCTGACAAGGTGCTGCCCTTGCTGCGATTGCCTTCTGACCCTGGCCTGGCCAGCATCGGCCTGGTCTTGGCGTTCTCCAATAACTGTTCTAGAATCATTCCGGTGACTTCTCTGGTCTTTCGGCTAATTATTACCTTAAAAATGAGAATCTTGATTTTCATACCAAAATTCTAGAAAGAAGAATGTCTGCCAGGTCTTTCTGCTTGATTACGCCCCTGGTTCAAAATCCCAACAGATTGACATCTTCCTTCTCATCATCGGATTCAATCTCTGATTCTGCCCCCTCCTTAGTCTAAACGTCCAACCTAGCTTGCTCCAATTGCTGCTCCAAGTCTTGGATCCACCTTCTCTATTCGTCGTTTTCGTTTTCCACATCAAGCAGGTCTCGTTGATGGGGTTGTTCGTCTTCCTCAAGAACTATTACATGTCCCCTTCCAGCATGACGTCATCCACAACCACCGGCACGAATCTATTCAGCTTCAGCCATTGATTCAAGCAACTTGTGCTTTGATACCAACTAATGCAAGAAAAATATCGAAAAGAACGACTAAACAGAAAGAAGAATTAGAAATTTGTGAAAACTCTTTGGTTTTTTGAAAAATGACTAAAGTTGAAAATTATCACATTTTTAAAAGCCTCCTTGTATCTGAAGACAAAAGCGAAATATATAACCTAAAACCTAACTTAATCATAATCGAAATTAATTAAAAGAATCCTACTCGAAATTAATAAAAAGAATCCTAATCGAAATTAATAAAAAGAAACCTAATCTAATTCGGAAATAACAAACAATAAAATTATGAAAATACCCCTAGAACATAACAAAGCTCAAAAGCCCATCAAAATGATCCTGAATGGTCCAAAACTATCTTAGGCCATTGCAAAGCTATGGGTTTTGTCCATTGGGCCGTTTCTAGTCCCTCAGCCAAATTTGAGCCCGTTCCGAACTCGAGCAAGCCTGCATCAATCCAGTAGCAAAAAGGAATGGCAACTGAAGCTCGGAATGATGCATTTTTCTCTTCTTTTCTTCACATGTAGAGGACAATAGAAAACTCAATAATTCCAGAAGCTATGATGAGATGAGAACGGAAAAAGAATAGAAACCCGTAGCAAAAAGGAATGGCAGCTGAAGCAAAATAACTGTTGTTGACTCTGGTTTTTCAAGGCGTATTATTGAAATTTCGAAAGCATGGTAGGTAGAGGGATAAAAGTGTAGACGAATGAATTTCTTGTCAAGAATAGGAAGATTTCAATGGAGAGAGTTCTACTTTTTTGCCTTTTTTTCTATATATCATAATCTAATTTTACAAGATATATATATATATGTATATATACGGTTTCGCTAAGGTACGCTCCGGAGCGCGCCTTAATGCGCACTCCAACCTTTACCGTAATGGAATTTTTGCTACAGTGCTCATGTAGCCAACCAAGCGGAGCAAAAATTCCGTTATGGTAACGGTTGGAGTGCGCATTAAGGCGCTCTCCGGAGCGCGCTTTAGCAAATCCATATATATATATATATTTGTATATAGAATTTTTTATATAATTTCGGCTAAAGAAACCCAAACCTACACAAAAAGAAAACTCCACAAATATAAATCACGTCAATACTCCCCCTCAAGTTGATGTCATTAATGCCCAACTTTTCAAGTGAGCCATAGAACACCTTACTCGAGACTGCCTTCGTTCATATATCAGCTAATTGATCTTCAGACTTCACAAAAGGAAATTTAACAACATTTGTATCCAGATTCTATTTGATGAAATGTCGATCAATCTCAATGTGTTTAGTTCTGTCATGCTATAATGAATTATGTGATATGTTAATCATCGCTTTGTTGTCACAAAAGTGTTGCATTTCAGCCCGTGGAGGATACCCCAACTCACACATCACTTTTTTCAACCATAACGATTCACAGAGACCCTTTGCCATTCCCCTAAACTTGGCCTCAGCACTAGATAATGCCACTACCTTATGCTTTTTACTTCTCCATGTCACCAAATTTCCGCCTACAAATGTGAAACATCCTAAGGTTGACCTCCTGTCATGCAAATTACAGGCACAATCCACATTAGTATATCTTGCAATCTCCAAATTTGGTCCGTTCTGAAACCAAAGTTCTCGTCCGGGTGCACCTTGTAGATAACGAAGAATTCTGTCAATTGCACTCATATGATCTTCACCAGGTGTGTGCACAAAACAGACTGAAAACACTAACTGCTTATGCAAGATCAATTCGTGTATGTGATAAATAAATTAGCTTCCAACTAACCTCTAATATCGCTCCTTGTTCGTTGGTACTTGATCAAGACATTCGGCCAACCTATTATTTTGAACAATAGGAGTATCAGCTGGTCTACAATCTAACATTCACACTTCAGCAAGCAAGTCTAAAACACATTTCCTTTGGGATAGAAAAATCAATTTCTTTGATCTTGCAACTTCTATTCCTAAAAAATATTTCGAGTCCCCTAGATTTTTCATCACAAACTTCGTAGACAATTTTTCTTGACATAAATTGATTTCCTCTAAATCATTCCCCGCGTTAATCATATCATCAACATAAACGATTAGAGTAGTTAAATTCCCCTCTTGTCAACGAAGGAACAAGGTTTGGTCAAACTCACTTTGCAAGTAGCCATACTTCTTCATTGTTGCACTGAACCGGCCAGACCAGTTGTCAAGGTAATACGGTCCCATCTTCTTAATACCACGCCCAATTATTATCTTGGTGATAATATGCTGAAACAAACAAAAGTAGGATACATCAGTACAACACAATTCAATTCTTTAGCGATTGTCCAACAGAAATCAATTTTGTGGACAATGAAGGAACAAGAAGTGTATTCGGTAAAGTCAATGTTGGGGACACCACAATACCATCCCCAGTCACTAGGGACGACACCCATTAGCATTAGAAATACTCTCACGTTGCGGTTTATTGACACAAACAATATCACCCAGGTCATACATCATATGTTCAGGTCGGTTGCCCCGGAGTCAATCACCCATCTGTCACATGTATTATGCCCAAGAACAACCAATGCAAAACTAAAATTACCTTGGGTATTACCTGTATTAATAGTCTCAGGTTGAATGAAAAGATCACTCTTGGGTATTAAGGAGAGAGTGGGTTGGTGGAATCAGCACTAGCAAGAGTTGCCTTGCCTTGTTCACCCCTATTGTTGTTGCCACTAGCCTGTTTCCATGCTTGGAAGTCCTTCCACCAATCCGAGTAACTATGGAGCTTGAAGCACGTCTCTTTGGTGTGTCGTGTATTGCCACAATGTGAACAGCTTCCGGAAGATTCCTTAGGTCGAGAAGACTCATTTGATCGACCTCCACCCTACTTAGTCATCTGAAAAAAAGATTCTGATTCACCTTGCTTATGTCCCTAAGCACTCATCGCACCTGGACCTAGGGAATGCTCAGATGGGTGAGCATCACATCTTGCCGAGTGGCTCCAAGTCAGACCTGTGCGTAGGCTTGTTAAACCATGGGAAAAGGCTGCATAGAAAGCACATCAGCATGGATGTGATCGGGACAATCATCCAACCCATCCAGAAAGATGTATACCCTATCCTTCTAAAGTGTTTGGTTATATTTGCAATGGGCAGGTCAGTGGGTTGGGTCTCTAAAAATCTATCTCCCTCCATAATCCTTGGAGATTATTATAGTAGGTTGCAAGAGTTCCTTCCTTGCTTCCTTTAGGTCACCTATTTCTTCAAGTTGTAAACTTGGGATGTGTCGGAACCATCAAAATATGTTGTGGTCATCGCATCCCACACCATCTTGGCTGATGGATACTGAATAAAATTGCCAATTCACTCTGGGCTCATAGAGTTAATCAACCACCTCTTAACCATGGAGTCCTCTATCTGCCATTTGCGGTATTGGGATTCAATTGTTGAAGGTTGAAGTAATTCACTATTGATATATCCTGCTTTGTCCTTTCCTAAAATGAACATCTCAGCCACCTTTGACCATAGTCCATGTTATCCCCAATAAATGACACAAATTATAAAACGACAGAAATATGCCAATACAGTACATAAGCAGTAGAACCTGTTTGCAGATAAATAACCCGAGCCCACTGAATTCACAGAGTGTCCTTAAGACAAAATTGTTCCTCCACAACGTACCGGATTACAGGAACAAGAGTCTCCCAGGATAGAACTGGTTCGTCTCTCTAAGTTGGTACAAAACTTTTAACGGAGACCTACGAACACAATTCTGGAAAAAATCGCACAAACGAAGAAGAAGATGCAGAGTTTTTTTTTTTTAACAGTTCTGTTTTTATTCTATATGTTTTCTGTAGATACAGAGAGTTTTTTATAGAAAAAATTTCCATGAAACGAAAAGACATAACTTTAAAACAATAGTTGCAGCTTTTTTGAATTTCAAAAGAAAAAACGTAACTCTTGAAATATAACTTTTATCTGAACAGACACATCACTTCTCATTCATTACTAAATCAGATTCCAACAATCCCCCACATGAATGAGAACTTCAGATGTCTCCTTAAGCTTGTGTATGTATGCATGAAAATACAT
>JAOXNR010000190.1:0-11462 GCA_028571225.1 Parsonsia alboflavescens | reverse complement strand
AAGGTTGGAAGATCAAAAATGAAGAAAGACTTGTTGGAGATTGAAGATGATATTAATAATGATTGGCAGTTCTTGTACAAAGATCAATATTTCAAGTATAAGCATGGAAGTTTGAGGATGTGATGGAGATCCAATGAGAATCATACCAGCTGGTCCAATCACAAGATCTAGAGCAAATAAGTTAAGGAAAACATTAATCACATTTGTGCAAAGAAGAGAACAAATGCTAGACTTTGCAACTTTGTTTGATGCACAACCATCAAGGGAGACTGAACCAAAACGTTCAACATATGGATGATAGAGGACATCAAGGAGGAGTGATTGAGTAATAAATCAAGCCATTTGATGCCTTGGGAGTGTGGCTGGACGAGCTGGACAGTTGGTGAAAAACTGCCAGAATTTTTCAGTTTTTATCCTCTGTTTTGGCAGCCTAGTTATCTTGACTTTAGCTGGACTTTTCCACTTATTGTTAGTTGCTATCTTTATGTTCCAAACTAGCTTAAGAGGCCTAATTAAGTCCCTAATCATGTTTAGGGGGGAGCCTATAAATAGTCCATTATTTGTATTGCATTAGAACAATTAACCTGACAAACATTTTTCAGAAATTTGATTGAATTCCAAATGGATTCAAATGGGTTACTTGACCGGAAGTTGCTAGGGCTCTTCTAGGGTTATTAGTAAAACTTTAGGGTTTATCAATACTTGGCTAGGGTAATTGATTTGGATTGAAGAAATCTAAACTAATAGATCATATAGTCACTAGCTTGAATCTCTTGTTGAAGTCTTAGGCAAAATTTTACATTATGATTGACCTTGGGTTTGGATAGATGGATGTTGAAATTTCAGCCATAATTCAAGGAAATCACATCAATCAACAACAAAGGTCGAATCTTGATTATGCAAAAAAGGTTTTTTCATGAACAGTAACTTCTCAGAGGCAAGCTTAGATTTTTCACGTGTGTTACCTGACCTACCAGAAGCTTTAATATGAACTGCTGCATCTTTGTCTAGATGAGGATTCTCAGATAGTTGTGACTTCGTCATGGATTGCATATCATTGTTCAAAGACGATCGACCAAAAACATGTTCAGGAAAGGAAATAGCAACAGTGTATACGACTTTCTCCTTTGCAGATGTCTTGCCTTTCGACTTCGACGCCTTAGATGGAAGATGCTTCTCATAATTGTTCACTTGATTGTTTTGAGTTTTCACCATTGTTAAAGAAAATCCAAAATGATCGAGAAGAGAGAGAAAGTCACTCTGATAGAGAGTCTTGATCAGAGGAAATAAGATGTAATATATCTAATAGATATATCTAATCAATTAAAATTTCAAACAAAAATGAGTCCGACTATTCACTTCAACCTGTTTTAGCTGTCATGATAACACATTTGGTCAAACAAGGCAAATACCAAGACTCCGTAACTCAATAAAGCTTTCAGAAGATAAATGCTTCGTAAAAATATCAGCTATTTATTTCTTAGTTGAAACATGTTCGAGTGCCACATCATGGTCCTCAACCAATTCTCTAATGAAATAATGTCTAATGTCTATGTGCTTAGTCCTTGAATCCTCAACTGGATTCTTAGAAATGTTGATTGCACTCTGATTGTCACAATACATAATCAGCTCCTTTTGTTGATTCCTATAATCTTCCATCATCTGTTTCATCCACAAGAGTGAAGTAAAACTCCTCCCAGAAACTATGTACTCTTCTGCTTCGGCAATACTCAAAGAAATGCAATTTTGCTTCTTCTTCTACCATGAAACTAAGTTGTGCCCCAGATAGAAACAGCCATCAAAAGTGCTCTTTCGATCATCTCCATCACCTGCCCAATCAGCATCACTATAGTCCACCAACTGCATGCTAGAATTCTGTGTAGAAAATTTCATATTCATGTGTGGAATTTATATACCATGGAATCCTTTTTATAGTAGTAAGATGTGATTCTTTAGGTGCAGTTTAATATCTATAGCACAAACACCAACACTAAATGCAATATCCAATCTGCTTGTAGTTAAGTATAAAAGTCCTCCAATCATACTTCTGTACAACATTTGATCCACTGGTTTACCTTTCTCATCTTGGTTGTAGATTCCATTGGTATTCTAATCTCTTTAGTATGTTGCTTCCTAAACTTCTTCACTAAGTTTTGAGCATACTTAGACTGTGAAACAAAGATGCAACCCTTCAGTTATATCACTGGCAGTACTAGAAAGAATGTCAAGTCACCAACCAAATTCATCTTAAACTCCTATTATATCAAGGGTCTAAACTCAGCAACCAGCTTTTGTGAAGTTGAGCCAAAAACTATGTCATTCACATAAATTTGAGCAATCATCACATATTTATTTTCTTTCTTCACAAACAAAGTCTTGTCTGCATTACCTTTATTATAACGTCTCTTCGGAAGATAACCAGTTAATTTGTCATGCCATGCTCTTGGAGCTTGCTACAATCCATATAGAACCTTCTTCAACTTATACACATGATTAAGAAATTCTGGATTTTCAAATCCCTTAGGTTGTTCAACATAGACTTTCCTCATTCAAATAGCTATTTAGAAATGCAGTCTTGACATCCATTTGCAGCAACTTGAATTTCTTCGAACATGAAACTGCCAGAAGTAATCTAACAAATTCTAATCTGTAATTGGAGCAAATGTTTCAACATAATCAACTTCTTCCATCTTAGTATAACCTTAAGCTATAAATCTAGCTTTATTCCTTATAACATTGCCATACTCACCTGATTTATTTCTGAAGATCCATTTTGTCCCAATCACATATGCATCATGAGATATAGGAACCAAAAAAACCATACTTTATTTCTAACAAACTATTATAGTTCTTCTTGCATAGCATTTATCCAATGATCTTGCAAAGCTTCTTTTACATTCTTTGGTTCAATCAAGAATATGTAACAAACATAGTTCAACATGTCTCTGTAATTCACTCTTGACCTGCTTCTAGTTTTCACAGAATCTCCAATATCACCAATCACAACTTCAAATGATAAAATTTAACTCTAGATGAGAGCTCATTTACTGTTGTAACTTTAGGCTCCATTACATCTACATCTGCATCTGCAAGCTTCTAAATTAACTGTTTATTACTCAAATCACCAGATTGTTCAACAAAGTTAGTTTCAAAATCTTAGAACCAGGTTTAACAGCAAATTCATCTTCATCATCCGAATCCAGTTTGTGACTCACACCATCATCGTCATGAACAACAACTTTTATAGATTCCATCACGATCTTAGGTTTCTTATTAAAGACTCCATATGCTCTACTATTTGCAGCATAACCAAGAAAGAAACCTTCACCACTTTTGGATTCTAATTTACCCAAATGATTTCTATCATTCAAGATATAGCATCTAATCCCAAAAGTGTGAAAATACTTGAGATTCGATTTCTTACCTCTCCAAATTTCATAAAGAGTCTTCTCAGTATGACGCCTCAGATGTTCTCTATTGATGATATGAGTTGCAGTTCTCATAATTTCTGCCCACCAGTGTTGTGACATTCCCTTGCAAAGCAACATCACACGAGCTATCTCTTGAATTGTTCTATTCTTTCTCTCGACAACTCCAATATGTTGTGGTGTCTTGGGTGCAGAGAATTCTTGATATATGACAAAATCATTGCAAAATTCAGTGAATTACTTGTTATCAAATTCACGTCCATGATGACTTCTCACTCTTTTGATCTTCTTGTTCTTTTTAACTTGAATTCAAATAACCAAGTTCTTAAAAGCACCAAACATATCTCCTTTCTCTCTATGAAAATCCACCTGTATATATCTTGAATAGCCATCAACACAAACAAAGGCATATCTCTTTCCATCAAGACTTTCAACTTGAGTAGGACCAAACAGATCCATGTGTAACAATTGTAACATCTATGAGGTTATAAATTCATTAACTCGTTTGTGTGATTTTCTGATTTTCCTTCCAAATTGACATGGTCCACAGATTGTATCATCTTTCTTTTTTATAGATTGAAGTCCTCTCACAACTCCATGCTTGTTGAGTTGATACAACATCTTGCAGTTGTCATGCCAAATCTTCATGTCATCAGCTTTACTCAACATACATAAGGGTGAAAGCCTAGCTTGGTAACAGTTGTCAGTTGATCTAACTCTTTTTACAAAATATTTGTCATCCTTGTTAAAAACAACACAGTTATTGTTATCAAACCTCACGTTGTAACATTGATCACACGGTTGGCTTATACTTCTAAGATTTGTCTTCAATCCTTCAACATACAAAAACATTGTGAAGAGTTAGTAACCCAGCAAACTTCAAATTTCCAACACTTGCAACTTTCTTCTGTGTTCCATCACCAAGTGTTACATATCCAAATATGTTTGACTCAAAATCTAAAAGAAACTCTTTATTCATAGTCATACGATGAGAGCACAAACTATCCATGTACTAAGTGTTGTCAATACTAGCTTTCAAGGTAAAATGAACTACAAAAGTTTTTTTTTGTCTCCTTCTTAACCCAAATCCATTTGTCTTTCAATCTTTCAAAACCTTGATACATTCTACTATAGCATCTCCTTTTGATATGACGATTTTTACCGCAGTGAAAACAAGTTGAAAAATTCTTCTTCCGTTTCTGCTTGGTTGTTAGTCTCTTCCATGTTGTCACATTAGCAATAGAGAATGCTGCAACATCATATCCAACACCAGTCCTATCACCAACATTGTAGCGAATACCAATTTTATCACCACTTTGTTTTCTAAATGACAATGCTGCTTCAAGTTTGATTGTCCCAATATTCAGCTGGTGGATTTGTCTTTCAACATCTTTCAATGTACTTCAATCACATCAAACTTCTCTTGTTGTTCTGTTACAATCTGCAAAAGTTTTGCGACTTGTAGCTTCAATTGATCTCTCTCAACAAGTACAACTTTATGATTCTCTTTAAGTGACGAGTACTTATTTGACAAATGAGTCCATTGATTAACCAATTGTTCATTAACTTCTACCGATTATTCATCTTCTAAAGATGTCTTAGATTCAGCATCCTCGCTATCTCTATGAGGACCACCTTGAACTTCAACTGACTCATCAACAGTAACTTTTGAAACAAAGGCAACAAAATTACTTAGTTCATCATTATCACTCTCTTCATTATGTTTGTCACTTTCACTCAAAGTTGTATTGTAGGATTTCTCATTCTTCTTCTGTCTGAAAGTGTCAGCACATTCAGATTTGTAATGACCATATCCTTTGCATTCATGACATTGAACTAAATCTCTTTGATCCCTCTTGTCTTCATCTCTTTGAATAGGCTTGGCTTTCGGATTCTTAACTTTCATTTTGGGAATTTGTCTCGAATGAATCTTTGTTCAACTTCTTCTGATTAAAGGCAACCTGATCATCATCTGAAGGTGCAACATCGGCTGTAAGTGCAATTCTTTTGCTCTTCTTGCTGTCAAAGTGATTTATCTCATAGGTTTGCGGAGACTTAATCAACTCATAGATGCATCTTAGAGATATCTTTCACCTCTTCAATAAATGTCACCTTGGCTTTAAATCGATGTTGGCAAAGATTTTAAGATCTTCTTTACGTGTTTAATCTCAGACAAAGGTTCATTGAGAACATATGTCTGATTTGCCAGATCCTTCAGTTTACTGAAAAATATGGCAACAATATCCTTTTCCAACGTAATCAATTGTTCAAACTTAGTGTCAAGATGTTACAACTTTAACGCCTTAACCAGATCAATTCCTTCATGAATAGTTTTCACATGGAGAAAAATGACAAAATTGATCAAAATAAAAAATGGTATTCAATCCTTTAGAATTTCTCATAAACAATTTCAGTTCAAAATCAAATAATTTCTCAATTTGTTTAGGCACAGATTCACCAAATTCATCAATTACAATGGGTATAATCCATCCTCTTGTTTAAGCAGTCCAAGCATAGTCATCTTGTGCATGAATGTAAACCCTCATTCGAGATTTCTAGAAAAGATAGTTACTTTTATCAAGGCGTGGAGGTCTACTAGATAATTGGCCTTCCTTGAATGTACTTATCTTGAACACAATCTTCTCTCCATAATCTCACGGTTGTGTTTGCACCTTTCATTGTGATCATTACTCTCATACCAATCAAGATGACTAAAAACAATGATTGTGTTCGTGATATTGTCTCGTTCATGTTGCAACCTTGCAAGATAATGTAATAAAGAGACACAGACAAAAAGAAATTAAAATAAAGAACTCAAGGACATTTGGTAACGCTATTCGGCCAACACCTTGCCTACTCTGTGGGTCCTCGCCCAAATTATCTTCTCTTATAAATCTAGTTACAACAAGAGATCTAAATGCAACGCAACATAATTTCTTGTCTAACTATTACAAAAAAAGTTCATGCAATAAACCCCAAGGCCCTTGAGGTTGTTAAACTCCTCCAACCTTGCATGGATTACCTTGCCACAAGGAAATCAAATCTGACTTTTCCCCAAAGCCAGTTACTACCTCCTTTCTTTGAAGATGCAGCTTTCTTTGACGTCGCAACACCTTTTGCAAATGTCTCTCCATCAGAATTTGCAAGCAATCACAATAAGATAGAGAAATGGATTAGATCATCGGTTTAGCGTTGAAAGGCATGAGATCTCCAGTTGAACAGCATTAATAATTTCTCAAGGATGAAGGATTGCTTGAATTGGATTTAGTGTTTTATTCTTCAAACAATCTGCAACTCAAAATATCTCTCTCTCTCCAATTTCAGCCCAATACCCTCTCTCAAGCACCCATTCTCCTCTGTTTCCCCCTCCTCCCCCAACCTTAATGAATGAAAATCCCTTTTATCTAAATGGTCCAATCATAGTCTTCTAAGTTTTTACCACCGTAAAAGTGAATTGCTGGCTAATCTTACCAATCTTAGTGCTTTTCTTGATGAGCAAGTAACTTTTTTACCTTTTGGTTGTTGACGCAATATTCCAACCTGATACAACTGTCACAACTGGTACGACCCTTACATAAAAACTCATGACAAAACTTGATCTCCAAGCAAACTCGAAAATACAAGTTCTCTAAATATCTTGAAATAATTAATTTCATCTGATTTATAAAATGTCTTCAAGCTTTGGCCCGATCTAGATTACAACCTGCTCCAATGTTGAAATGCCACGTAGAAGTTATTTCTGCAACATCTCCTATTTCTATTAAATTTCCTACTAGTCTCTGCATACATGTTAATCTAAAAAGGACTCATTCTAAACAATTCACTATGCCTTCTTGATGTGTTATATGTGCCTCTTTTTTGCATCAATCTAAAATCAATTTCCAAATTAAGTTCTCAACTTAATTGTTCTATTTCATTTCAGCACAACAAATGTGCCATTTGGACCATGGACTCGAAAAGGCAAATTGGATTAGCTAGCTTAAGGGGCGGTTTATATTGTTTAGATTTTCTTCCTTATATTTGTCATTCCAACCCCATCCTTGTTCCTCATTGTTCTAGTTCTCAATGTAATTTCAATTTCATTGTTCCTCAAGCATATATTGTGCCTACATCTCTTATTTGGCATTTTAGACTTGGACATATGTCTAGCAATGTTATGAAATTAGTCCATAATATTTATGCTACTATCATACCTTCTAAACATTTCCCCTTTCTCATTCAACAAATATAAATGCCTTTGAAATTATACATGTTGATATTTGGGGTCCATACCATATACCATACTCTATATTTTCTCACTATTATTGACGATTTTACACGATTCACTTGGGTTTTTCTGTTAAAATCTAGATCTGAAGCATCCTCTCACCTTAAAAAATGTTTATCAATTTGTTCAAACTCAATTTAAAAAACCTATCAAAATCTTTAGAACAGACAATGCTCCTGAACTTGCCTTATCCAATTTTTTCAATTATCATGAGATTATTCATCAAACCTCTAGTCCTAATACACTGCAACAAAACGGTTTGGTTGAACGCAAGCATAAACACCTTCTTAATATTGGTAGAGCTTTAAAACTTCTGTCTAAACTTCTTATTCCATATCGGGTGTATTTTATTCTCTATGTTGCCACTCTTATCAACTAAATCCCTACTCCTATCTTATAATGTGTTACACCTCTTCATAAACTTTTTGGAAAAACACCACCATATTCCTCTTTGCGTATCTTTGGGTGGCTTGTTCATTCTTGTGATTTCCAACCTGGCAAAACCAAATTTGATTCTAGAAGTCTTGTTTGTGCTTACCTTGGTCCTTCAAATGTTTCCAAGGGTTCTATTCTTAAGGATTTTACATCCAAACAATTTTGTCTCCCAGGATCTTATTTTCCATGAATCTATATTCCATTTTCATTACAAAAATTCAAATGATTTTTTACTCAGTCTTTCTCCATTACCTTTATCTTCTGATGAACCTGCACTTTCTAACAATCTTTCACTTCTGCTTCATTCTTCTTCTCATACTGATAATTAGCTTCCTAGAAGACAATTAACACATGCTTCTCACAAACCTTCATATCTCCATGATTACTATTGTAATCTTCTTTCTTCCACTTCGTTACCTTCCTCTACTTATCATCCTTTACATGATGTACTCTCATGTGATTTGCTATCCTCTAACTATAAACATTTAGTCTTGAGAGTAAGTATGAACAAGGAACCTCACAGTTTTGAGGAAGCAAACTCTTCTCCTACTTGGCAACATGCTATGAAGTTGGAATTGGATGCCCTTATTGCCAATCGTACATGGCAGCTTGTTCCTCCTCCTCTAGGAAAGAAACCCATTGGTTGCAAATGGGTGTATAAAATCAAGCATAAAGTCAATGGGTCTGTGAAACAATTTAAGGCCCACGTGGAAGCCAAAGGATATACTCAACATTCTGGTATCAATTATCTGGTAACTTTTTCACCTGTAGTTCATATGACAACTATAAGGTTGTTTTTATCTTTGGCTGCTATTCATGGATGGTTATTGCATCAACTTGACAACAATAATGCTTTTCTTCATGGGGATTTATATGAAGTTTACATGAGTCCACCCCCTGGTTTTCCTTGTCCTTCCACTCATGTTTGCAAGTTCGAGAAATCCTTATATGGGCTTAAACAAGCAAGTCATCAACGGCATGAAAATTTGACTTCTGCAACTCATGAATTCGGTTTTCAAGCTACGACTAGAGACCGATTGTGCATTTTGAACACTGCCTCTACTAACCATTTTTTGGCCCTTCTCATCTATTTTGATGATGTGATAGTTGTTTGTAAAAATCTTGTTGTTATCCAACGAGTGAAGGATTATTTACATGCCAAATTCAGCATTAAAGATGTTGGCCCTCTTCATTTCTTTCTTGGTTTGGAACAGCTTATGTCAAAGGAAATACACTCCAAAGTTGTCGGATACTTATGGTCTTCTTTGTTGCACAGGTAAATCCATCCCAATAGATCCTAAGTTCAGGTTATCCTCCATGGATTCTTTTGGTCTTCTTGATAACTCAGCTTGTCATCAATTGGTTGGTAAACTTCTTTAACTTACTTCTACTCGACCTGACATTTGTTTTGTTGTTCAACAATTTTCACAATTCCTTGATCGTCCCACTCAATTGCATTGGAAAAATGCTTTTCAGATCCTACGATATCTCAAAAGTTGACCTAGCCTTGGTCTCTTTTTCTCTACTTCATCTTCTTCCCAATTGATTGATTATTGTGATTCCAATTGGGCCACATGTCCTGAAACACGACGCTTTATTACTAGTCTCTGTATGTTTCTTGGAAGGTTCGGATATTTGCTGCCCCCCCTCTTTTGCTTTGCACAATTTTTTGGCAATCATTGCTTGTACAGACAATGCCTAATTTTGGACAGAATGCCATCTTTTGTGTCCAATTTTAGGCACCTCTCCTACTATGGTGCTCATGGTTGTTAAACTCACAAGTAAACTCGTAAGGGTTTAAGAGTTTTCCTCTTGTAATCAAGTCAACTCGAATCAAAATCAAAAATTGTTGTATCGAATTCACTAAATTTTCCTTCTTGCACTAATATTGAAGAAAATCTTTTCAGTTTAGGCCTAATATCCACTTTGTTGACCTATTTTGATAATTCAACCTATTATTGAATTGAAATATCTATAATCTATCCTTCCATCTCAAAGGAATCAGAATAATTCTAAAATTATTTTGAGCTCTGCCTAGGTTTTTGCTACTTTTCCTGGTTTATATGCTTGGCACAGATAAAAAATTGATTCAAGGCTATGTGACCTATTGAGCTCCTATCAGATTTTGCTGTATTCAATTAATTGGAGCTTCGGCCACCAACTCTGTACAGGTTGTGCTTCTTTCGTTTGGGCTTTAGTGGATACAAAGAAATATGGACTACTACAAGATTGTGGATAATTGACGAACACACAAGAATTTTGTACATGGTTACAGGGCCTATTCCTTTCGGGCCTTTTAAGAATGCACTCCATTGTAAAATATTTGGGCCTTTGTTAACTCGCGTTAGGAGTTTAGGTTTAGAAACATTTGTAGGGTGGGAGTCTTATTATAACACCCTCTTGATTTTAAAAATATATAAATATGAGAAAAAAAGTCTATAATTATTTTGTTATTCCTCAAAATCCTAGAATACTATTGGTTACTCTTTTCAGAACAGGTTTTTTTTTAATGAAAATTTTAGAGAACGAAAAAACTTGTTTGATAGACTTATTTTGAAAAACTTTTTTACAAAACAATTCTCTAAAATTCTAAATCTTGTTTTAAAAACAACTTTTAGATAATAGCTTTTAGATGGTTTCTTCTTTTCTTTTAATAAAAAGCAAAAAAGAAAAAAAATTCCCTAGTATAAATTTAAAAAATTTATTAGAGGTCATCCATTACTACTACTTGCTGAAACAAAATTTTAAAAAACTTTTATTATTATGATTTTTACAAATATATATATATATATATATATATATATATATATTGCATTTTATTAAAAATTTAATTTATATTCTTGTTTTAGGATTGTTTTTTCAAATATTTTATTTTATTATTCTGATTTTTTTAAAAAATACTTTTTTCTAAAAATAAATTGCTTTCCATTGTATTTCATATTTTATATTTTCTCTTGTAAAATTTTTAGTGGGAAATAATATTGTTTATTTAGTTTTATTTAAAGTTAAGTATATTAAGATAAAATTTGATGCAATTCACAAATTAATAAATTTTATAACCTTTTTTTTTAATCCCTTTGTGAAATATTTTTATAAATTTTGATGGGGATTATATATAGAAACAATTTTTTAAAAGAAATCAAGGACAATTTTAAAAAATTCCTAAATTAGTACAAAATTTGTTATAAAACAAACAAACAGATTTTTTTGTTTTTTTTCATTTGTTTCATAAAACATTTTTATAGAATTGCTTTGCAAAACATTTCTCCAAAATAAAAAAACAAAAACACAACTAAACAGGCTATTAAATCTTCTTCTTCTCCCCCCGCCCC
>JAOXNR010000189.1:0-11465 GCA_028571225.1 Parsonsia alboflavescens | reverse complement strand
TGTGTGTTCTGATTTCCCTTCAATCTCTAGCAAGTTCTCTCAGCTTTCTCTTCTTTCTCAGTCTAAAATTCCAACACTATATTCTAGAGAGAAATGGTAAAAGCTAGGGTTCATGTGCCTTCCAGGGACTAAGTTGACAACAGGGCCATGAAGACTAATGAAAACATATTTTCCAAAATGATCGGAAAGAAATCGAAACCATCCTGCTGGATCGAAGAACCAACGTAACATTTTGAACATGTAGGTGTGTTAAGGGGCTAAGTTATGTGCATTATCACAAGACCAAATGTATGACTGTAAATGTGTAGTGTTAAAACAGAAACAAACGGTATGTGTTTCCAGTAAATACCAAAAATAACACAAAGCTATCTTAGGTAAAGACCAGGGGTTGCAGATGTGAAAAATGGTAAGATATGGGTGATCTAGGTGGTTTTCAAGACCTCGGAAAATTCCAGGGCCATGTTGTTGAAGGAGGAGCTATGAAACTATCTGTAGTTGTGAGGACTTCTGAGGAGGAGGACAAGGTCTAAGATTGTTTCTCGAACTTCAAGAGGGAGATCAGGGAGGTCTATTGGTGCAAAACAAGGAATAGGACTGGGAGTGTGAAAAGTTTCAACAGGGAATGACTTAGGTCAACTGAGGAAATCGGCTAAGACATTTTCTTTTCCTTGAATGTGAATGACAATAAAAGAATAGCGAGCAAACCATTGCTGCCATCTAAGGAGTTGTCCATGGGGGATAAATTTTTGTTTAAAGTGGAGCATCGTGGGAAACGAAGACATATCCAATTCAATATGAAGGTTTGGTTGATCAGGAAGAACTCAAATTTCTCAATTCCTCTTTTGACAGCTAAAATCTCTTTGAAGGTGGAATGATAATGTTGTTCAGAGGGCTTGAACTCTCCACATGCATATCCACAAATTCAGTGATGTTTTTCAGGAGTTTCTTCCAGAAATATTGCACCCCAAAACTGATCAGAGGCATCAGTTTGCAAAACTCGACGTCCTGTAGACGGGATCTGTAAGGGGGAATAGAACTAGCAATCTATTTGAGGTTTTGGACTACTGTGGTATGTGCTGGAGTCCATTGAGGAGGATTCTTTTTTAGCCTTTTGCTGAGTAAGGACCTGAACGTGGCAATCTTGGGAATAAAATCACAAATGTAATTTATGATGCCAAGAAATTGTTGAAGGGTTTTCTTATCAAGAATTTCATCTAGGAAAGTTTGAAGAGATGTAGCTATGTGAGGTTGGGGAATGTAGGTACCATCTACAATGTGCATACCTAAGAAGTCTATCTCAGAAATACACAGTTGCATTTTAGACTCGAAAAGCATGATACCATGTTGTAGAACAAGGGAGTGAAAATCTTTGAGGAGCTTGTAATGGTCTTCGGGAGAGTGGGAGAAAAAAGAGGATGTCATCGATGTAGATTAGGCAATTCGGGAACAATGGCTGAAAGATTTTGGTCATGGCTTTTTGGAATAAGGATGGTGCAACTTTCAAACCAAAGAGCATCCATTGGTAATGGAAGTTTGGAATGCAAAATGCGGTTTTGTATCGATCAGAAGGATCAACACCAATCTGCCAAAAACCAGACTTAAGATCAAACTTAGAGAAAATCTTTGCAGTGTGAAGGTACTGGAAAAGTATTGGTCTGTGGGAAAGTGGGAATTTGTTGGATTGCAGACTTTGATTTAGATCCTGGTAATTGATGACTAATCGGAGTTTTCCCCGTTTCTGTTCAACATGTTTATTCACATAAAAGGGTTGAGAAGCCCAATCGGATTCAGTATGTTCAATCAAGCGTTCAGCTAACAAGGATGCAAGTTCCTGGGTAGCCAATTGATAGTGTTCAGGGGACATACCGGAATGAGAGGCTTTTTGAGGAATAACAGGCTGATTGGTACAGAAAGGGAGTTTCACAAAAAAGGAAGGATTTTGCCATAAAGGGTGTGAACATTTTTGTAAAAATTCGGAGTGAGAATTAGCACAGGATTGTTGGACAATGGCAGTGTGAATTTGGGAGTACACGTCCTGGAGGCTAAAGAAGTTTTTTGCATTGTGATGCCATTGAAGAAGATGAGCACGGTGAGAAAGACCATGAGGTGTGAACTCTAGATTTGGGATCTTGTGAATAAGATCAATGCCAACGACTAGATCTTTTCTTGGTAAATGAGATCCATAGAATCTGTGAGTAAGGTTGAGATGTGGGAACAATTGGAGATGGATTGGTTTACAGATCTTATCAATGAGGAATCTATATGCAAATGCTCACAGGGATTGGGGTGGACTGGACAGTTGGTAGTAAAGGAATTACAACCAGGGGGTAAGGTTTGTGGGAAAGGAGATAGATGTCAGAAATATCTTGGAAAGCATTGAATATAGGGCATAAGCTTGAATCGTTTCTTTTTCTTAGGGCAATCTTTTGCAAAATCTCCTATCTGGCCACAATTGAAACAAGTATTGTGTTTAGGTGTGGAAGGAAATGGTTTATTCTTAAGGTATTTCCAGTGAGGTTTACAGAAACCTTTACGGTGATGTTTAAAAGATTTGGATGGAAATTTGGGATTTTTATGATGCTTGAAGGTTTTCTTTCGAAATGGGCTACAATGACAAGAGGTAGTATCTGTGCATTTGAGCAAGAGGTGTTTGTCAGAACAAACAGGGCCAAGTGTGGAGGCATGTTTTTTGGAACTTTTGCCAAAACCGGGTTTGAACACAGAGCTTTTCTAGTGACTCTTGCATAATGGACCAAAATCTGTCCAAAAGTAATGGATTCCCATTGGAGACCTGTAGATTTGATTTGGCGCATAGTTTCATCTGCCAATTCATCAGGAACAAAGTTTACATGTGCTTGCTTCAAGCTGGTATCATCAATCTGATTAATGATAGGGAACCATTTGCACATGCGAGCATAATGCTTCTCTAAATCCTTGGGAAGAATTGAGCAACATTTCATTTTCAAAAATTCAGTCCGAGCAGTGGTGACATCGTGAATAGTATCATCAATGAAAAATCTACGTAACAAATCTATAATAGCTTCTGGTGTGAGCTATTGTAAGAACTGTAGCTGTCAGTATTCTCCAAGAGAGTTTCAAAAATCTCGGAGGGATCCATCAAAACGGGCAACAAAGCGTTTCAGAACATAGCACCGTTCATTCTGCAGCAAGTCTGTGGTTATACAAGCATACAAGGATTGAAATCTTTCTCTCCACTTAGATGATGGAATGTCATCCAAGGTAAACTTGGTAGCAGGGGATTCAACATGGACTCGAGGAGGATGAGGGATTTGGTCTAGGACAAACTCATCAGGTTCTTCAACTTTGGGTTCTGGACCCATCATAAGAAGATCAAAAGCTTCAAAAAGATCATCAATTTGATCATCAGTGAATGAGTTATCATCAGGGGAACCGGAGTCATCACTTTCATCAATGAAAATATGATCATTTGGTGAGGCAGGTGCTGTAGATGTTACGGTGTTGAGTAAAGATGTAATAGGGTTTGGGGGTTGTTCAATAGTGAGGATAGGAGCTCGGGAGGAGCTATTAGGTCATCAGGTAGAGGTATTGTAGAGGTTGACGACTTTGAAGACTGGGTAGGAGGTATAGGAGTTGTAGGAGGAACAGAAGGTGTAGTTGGGGTAGGATGTGGTAAAGTGAGTATGGGAACTTTAGGTTGTCGGCTCCAGAGTGCAAGGGCAGGTGAATATGGTTGAGGAGGAACAATAGGTAAGGATGGAAGTTGTGATGAGGGTTGTGGAAAGAACTTTTGGAAAGGATCAAGTGTGCCAGTGAGTGAGGCATATTGGGTTTCGAGACTGGATAATTGGGATTTCAGGAATTCTTTTTCCTGTTGCATCTGGGGCATTTTAGGTGACCATTCGGTTATGTACTGGACAAGGTAGCTCAACTGTTGATGGAGATTTTGAATCTTTTAGCGAGCATCCTGTATCAGTTTCTAGAGTTGTTGTGTCTGGGTTGTCTGTTGGGATAACTGTTCTTGGACATGTTGTTGTGATTGAAGAATTTGGTCAAGGACTGCATTTTGAGCAACAGCATTCTCATTTTGCCAGTTCAAAGCAGTTTCAGCTGCAGATAAAGGTTTGACATTTCCATGGGCATCAACTGTAGTACTTGTCTTTATCTTCCAAGCATGATGATCGTGATTCTTTTCAAAGGGTGTTAAAGGTGGGAAATTGGTATCATACTGGGGAGAAGTGGTTGGTTGTGTAGATGAAGATGGTTGTGAAGTGGTTGAAGAGTGTGTAGGTGCCATCATCATAAGGGAACAAGAAGAGGGAGATGAGGGCGGTTGTGGTTTGGGAGGTGAGGAACATGGGTCGGACGGTTCATCCCAACCAGTAGGTGAAACTAGTTATGTGGGAGGCAAAGGGGTATATTTGACAAGGTAATCATATTTACCACTTGGTTGGCCAAGGAGATCAACATAGGGATCACCAGACTCACATCGAGCCTTCAATGGGTCAGATCTTCAAGAAGAATAAGTCGGTGTAGGGACACAGGTTGAACAGTCACATACATCCAACCATCGGTGACCATCAGAAGTTTGTTGTTGAAAAAGGGGTTGACCAGTCTGGGACCAACTTTGGATGGGTGACTTGATGGGTGATGATATCATATTGAATTCCGTGGGAAAGATAGTGGAGGAGCCAGGTTTGTTTGGAAACATAACCTTGACTGAACCATCGGGTTGAGGCAACATTTGGGGATCTGTGACCTGAATGGGAGTAGGTGGTTTGGTTAAGGCCATTTTTTTTCATAACTTGTTATCCATGAAGTGGGTAACATCAATTCGAGTTGTTCACGAGGAATCTGTCTAGGAACTAATGTGCACTGGGGTGTATCGGGTGAGTCAACAGTGAGCAACAGAGATTCACAATTCTTTAAATGTGTGGGTAGTGGTAAATTAATGGAATGATTCTGGAGGCAATAAGCCAACTGGTGATGAAAGGTAGCCATAAAGGTATTTTGCCATTCTGGTAATCTGGATCTGGACTTTGAGGGTATCCTGAAGGGAAGGATCATCCAGACAAAGGGTAATTGGAAAATAAGGTGACAAAGACTGTGCCTGCATTTAGAGTAGTTTGAACAGTGCCAATCACAACATGTTCATACTTTTTGAATCGGGCATCTAGAAGAGCAATACGAGAGACCATGGGTAAACCGTTTCTGGCATGGAGGGTAAGAGCAAGTTTGACTTATTAGTATGGCACTATGTATTTCTGTGATTAGTATGCTCCGAACTTGATGATCGCCTTAACTTGGATCTTTCACCCTGAAGTTCATCAGAAAACTCAGAAGTCTCTTGCCTGAAAACTGAGAAGAAGGAATACGTTCCTCTTGTTGTTTTAAAGTTCGATTTTCAAAAGAACTCTTTGTTGTTTGCCCTTTGTTGCCACGAATAGGCTTCGTATTGCAAACGGCGGTGTGAGAAAATTGATTTTAAAACTCAAAAGTGTCCATATTTCAAGATGGCTTCCATGAACCCCCATGTATCTAGCTCTAGTTCTGAAATCCGATTCCCTACTATTTCTTTATCCAAAATACCCCAGGTGCATGAGATCGAGTATAACTTTGATTCAGACAAATATCCTATTTCTTCAGCTCCTTTAGTTAATCCATATTCCATTTACGAAAAACCTAAAAAAATGTTAGTCATCGTCTCAAGAATATCCTTGGTCACCCTACTCCAGTAACTGTTAAAGATATTGTCCAGACCTCTCTTTTTACTTCTCATCCATTGTCGGCCTCATCCTCTGAATAGTATATAACTCTCAAATTTCCTGAACAGCTGATAGACAAATGGAAACTTGCTGGTTTCTCCCATATTCACATTGGAGTAGTCAAACTTGCTCTTACCCTCCATGCCAAAAAAGGTTTACCCATGGTCTCTTGTATTGCTCTTCTAGATGCCTGATTCAGAAAGTATGAACATGTTGTGATTGGCACTGCTCAAACTACTCTAAACGCAAGCACGGTCTTTGTCACCTCATTTCCCAATTTTACCCATTATCTGGATGATCATTCCCTCTAGGATACCCTCAAAGTCCAGATCCAGATTATCGGCCCAAAATTGCAAAATACCTTTATGGCTACAATTCATCACCAATTGGCTTATCACCTCCAGAATCATTCCACTGATTTACCACTACCCATATATTTAAAGAATTGTGAATCTCTGTTCCTCACTATCGACTCACCCGATACACCCCAGTGCACATTTGTTCCTAGACAGATTAACCGTGAACAACTCGAACTGATGTTACCCACTTCATGGATAACAAGTTATGAAAAACAAATGGCCTTAACCAAACCACCTACTCCCATTCAGGTCACAGATCCCCAAATGTTTCCTCAACCCGATGGTTCAGTCAAGGTTATGTTTCCAAACAAACCTAGCTCCTCCACTATCTTTCCCACCGCATTCAATATGATATCATCACCCATCAAGTCACCCATCCAAAGTTAGTCCCAGACTGGTCAACCCCTTTTTCAACAACAAACTTCTGATGGTCACCGATGATTCGATGTATGTGACTGTTCAACCTGTGTCCCTACACCAACTTATTCTTCCCGAAGATCTGACCCATTGAAGACTCGATATGAGTCTGGTGATCCGTATGTTGATCTCCTTGGCCAACCAAGTGGTAAATATGATTACCTTATCAAATATACCCTTTTGCCTCCCACACAACTAGTTTCACCTACTTGTTGGGATGAACCATCCAACCCATGTTCCTCACCTCCCAAACCACAACCACCCTCATCTCCCTCTTCTTGTGATGATGGCAGCTACACACTCTTCAACCACTTCACAACCATCTTCATCTACACAACCAACCACTTCTCCCCAATATGATACCAATTTCCCACCTTTAACACCCTTTGAAAAGAATCACAGTCATCATGCTTGGAAGATAAAGACAAGTACTACAGTTGATGCCCATGGAAATGTCAAACCTTTATCTGCAACTGAAATTGCTTTGAACTGGCAAAATGAGAATGTTGTTGCTCAAAATGTAGTCCTTGACCGAATTCTTCAATCACAACAACATGTCCAAGAACAATTATCCCAACAGACAACCTAGACACAACAACTCTTGAAACTGATACAGGATGCTCGCCAAAAGATTTAAAATCTCCATCAACAGTTGACCTACCTTGTCCAGTACACAACCGAATGGTCACCTAAAATGCCCCAGATGCAACTGGAAAAAGAATTCCTGAAATCCCAATTATCCAGCCTCGAAACCCAATATGCCTCACTCACTGGCACACCTGATCCTTTCCAAAAGTTCTTTCCACAACCCTCATCACAACTTCCATCCTTACCTATTGTTCCTCCTCAACCATATTCACCTGCCCCTACACTTTGGAACAAACAACCTAAAGTTCCCAAACTCACTTTACCACATCCTACCCCAACTGCACCTTCTATTCCTCCTACAACTCCTACATCTCCAACCCAGTCTTCAAAACCGTCAACCTCTACAATACCTCTACCTGATGATCCAATAGTTGGAGCCTCCTCCTGAGCTTCTATCCTCACTATTGAACAACCCCCAAACCCTATTATATCTTTTGTCAAGACCGTAACATCTATTGCAACTGCCTCACCAAATGATCATATTTGCATTGATGAAAGTGATGACTCCGGTTCCCCTGATGATAACTCATTCACTGATGATCAAATTGAAGATCTTTTTGAAGCTTATCGTTTTCTTATGATGCATCCAGAACCCAAAGTTGAAGAACCTGATGAGTTTGTCCCAGACCAAATCCCTCATCCTCCTCGAGTCCATGTTGAACCCCCTGCTATCAAGTTTACCTTGGATGACATTCCACCATCCAAGTGGAGAGAAAGATTTCAATCCTTGTATGCTTGGTTAACCACAGACTTGCAGCAAAATGAATGGTCCTATGTTCTGAAACGCTTTGTTGCCCATTTGGATGGATCCCTCCGAGATTTTTGGAACTCTCTCGGAGAATATCGACAGCTACAATTCTTACAACAACCCACACTAGAAGTTATTATAGATCTGTTACGTAGATTTTTCATTGCTCGGACTAAATTTTTGAAAATGAAATGTTGCTCAATTCTTCCCAAGGATTTAGAGAAGCATTATGCTGGCATTTGCAAACGGTTCTATATCATTAATCAGATTGATGATACCAGCCTGAAGAAAGCATATGTAAACTCTGTTCCTGATGAATTGGCAGAGGAAACTATGCGCCAAATCAAATCTACAGGTCTCCAATGGGAATCCCTTGCTTTTGGACATATTTGGTCCATTATGCAAGAGTCACTAGAAAAGCTCTGTGTTCAAACCCGGTTTTGGCAAAAGTTCCAAAAACATGCCTCCACAGTTGGCCCTGCTTGTTCTAACAAACACCTCTTGCTCAAATGCAAAGATACTACCTCTTGTCATTGTAGCCCATTTCGAAAGAAAACCTTCAAGCATCATAAAAATCCCAAATTTCCATCCAAATCTTTTAAACGTCACCGTAAAGGTTTCCATAAACCTCAATGGAAATACTCAAGAAAAAACCTTTTCCTTCCACACCTAAACACAATACTTGTTTCAATTGTGGCCAGAGAGGACATTTTGCAAAAGATTGCCCTAAGAAAAAGGAACGATTCAAGCTTATACACCAACTCTCTACCCATGCTACACCTGAAGAATTTCAACAGCTTGAAACTTTCTTTGACCTTGAAGATACACCTTCCCCAGATTCAGTTCTTGTCATTGCCCATTACTCTTCTAATACTGAGTCTATGCAAACCGAATCTTAATCCGATACTAATGTATCTCCACTCAATGCTTTCCAAGATATTTCTGACATCTATCTCCTTTCCCACCCCTCTAGTTGTAATTCCTTTACTACCAACTGTCCACCAGTCCACCTCAATCCCTATACTTACACTCATTGATACTGGTGCAATCAGCTCTGTTCTTAACCGAAATGTTCTCCCTTCTGAATTTTGGAAACCCACAAGACAGCTTTTTTAAGTTGCTAATGGTGAAGATTTCCTCATTGATAAGATCAGTAAACCAATCCATCTCCAATTGTTCTCATATCTCACCCCTTACTCATAGATTCTATGGATCTCATTTACCAGGAAAAGATCTAGTCGTTGGCTTTGATCTTATTCACAAGATCCCAAATCTAGAGTTCACATCTCATGGTCTTTCTCACCGTGGTCATCTTCTTCAATGGCATCACAATGCAAAAAACTTCTTTAGCCTCCAGGACGTGTACTCTCAAATTCACACTGCCATTGTCCAACAATCCTGTGCTAATTCTCACTCTGAGTTTTTACAAAAATGTTCACACCTTTTATGGCAAAATCCTTTTGTAAAACTCCCTTTCTGTACCAATCAGCCTGTTATTCCTCAGAAAGCCTCTCATTCCGTTATGTCCCCTCAACACTATCAATTGGCTACCCAGGAACTTGCATCCTTGTTAGCTGAACACTTGATTGAACATACTGAATCTGATTGGGCTTCTTAAGCCTTTTAGGTGAATAAATGTGCTGAACAGAAACGAGGAAAACTCCGATTAGTCATCAATTACCAGGATCCAAATCAAACTCTGCAATCCAACAAATTCCCACTTCCCCATAGACTAATACTTTTCCAATACCTTCACACTGCAAAGATTTTCTCTAAGTTTGATCTTAAGTAGCTTGGTGTCGATCCTTCTGATCGATACAAAATCGCATTTTGCATTCCAAACTTCCATTACCAATGGACTGTTATGCCCTTTGGTTTGAAAGTTGCACCATCCTTATTCCAAAAAGCCATGACCAAAATCTTTCAGCCATTGTTCACGAATTGCCTAATCTACATCGATGACATCCTCCTTTTCTGCCACTCTCCCGAAGACCATTACAAGCTCCTCAAAGATTTTCACTCCCTTGCTCTACAACATGGTATCATGCTTTCCGAGTCTAAAATGCAATTGTGTATTTCTGAGATAGACTTCTTAGGTATGCACATTGTAGATGGTACCTACATTCCCCAACCTCACATAGCTACATCTCTTCAAACTTTCCTAGATGAAATTCTTGATAAGAAAACCCTTCAACAATTTCTTGGCATCATAAATTACATTTGTGATTTTATTCCCAAGATTGCCACGTTCAGGTCCTTACTTAGCAAAAGGCTCAGCAAGAACCCTCCTCAGTGGACCCCAGCACATACCACAGCAGTCCGAAACCTCAAACAAATTGCTAGTTCTGTTCCCCCTTTACAAATCCCATCTACAGGACGTCGAGTTTTGCAAACTGATGCCTCTGATCAGTTTTGGGGTGCAGTACTTCTGGAAGAAACTTCTGAAAAACATCGCTGAATTTGTGGATATGCAAGTGGAGAGTTCAAGCCCTCTGAACAACACTATCATTCCACCTTCAAAGAGATTTTAGCGGTCAAAAGAGAAATTGAGAAATTTGAGTTCTTCCTGATCAACCAAGCCTTCCATATTGAATTGGATATGTCTTCCTTTCCCAAGATGCTCCACTTCAAACAAAAATTTATCCCCCATGGACAACTCCTTAGATGGCAGCAATGGTTTGCACGCTATTCTTTTACTGTCATTCACATTCAAGGAAAAGAAAATGTCTTAGCCGATTTCCTCAGTCGACCTAAGTCATTCCCTGTTCAAACTTTTCACACTCCCAGTCCTATTCCTTATCTTGCACCAAGAAGACCTCCTTGATCTCCCTCTTGAAGTTCGAGAAACAATCTTAGACCTTGTCCTCCTCAGAAGAAGTCCTCACAACTACAGACAGTTTCATAAGTTCCTCCTTCAACAACATGGCCCTGGAATTTTCCAAGGTCTTGAAAACCACCCAGATCACCCATATCTTACCATTTTTCACATCTACAATCCCTAGTCTTTACCTAAGATAGCTTTGTGTTATTTTTGGTATTTACTGGAAGCACATACCATTTGTTTCTGTTTTAACACTACACATTTACAGTCATACATTTGGTCTTGTGATAATGCACATAACTTACCCCCTCAACACACCTACATGTTCAAAATGTTACGTTGGTTCTTCGATCCAGCAGGATGGTTCGATTTCTTTCCGATCATTTTGGAAAATATGTTCTCATTAGTCTTCATGGCCCTGTTGTCAACTTAGTCCCTGGAAGGCACATGAACCCTAGCATATACCATTTCTCTGTAGAAGATAGAATGGGATGGTATCCATTCAATATTGCAAATCCAGCAGTTCAACACAGACATCCAGATCTAAGATAGAGATTCATGCAGGAAATGTGCATAAAGAATCATGTTGATCCAACTACAGTTCTCATCTCGGATATACCAGATGATCTCAGGATATGGCCAGAACACCCATACTATTCTGACTTGTTGATCTATCTTAATGGCCAACAACATCTGCACAACATTGACAATGAAGGACACCGCACATA
>JAOXNR010000188.1:0-11467 GCA_028571225.1 Parsonsia alboflavescens | reverse complement strand
TTTGTAATTTTTTAATTTTTGTTCTAGGGTTTATTTAAGGCTGATTTTTTTTGTGTTGAACGACATTATTGTTTTTTTTTTAAGTTTTCAGTTTCTGGCAATAAAATTCGTCTCTCTTAATGTCTCAAGAATATTGCCATTTTATTCTTAATTCGCCCTTTCCTGTGAAAGACTTTCGAGTGAAGTTGATTAGAGTTAAAGGTTCTATCTTTCTTCCCATCATTATTCTGTTTTTGCGTCAATTTCCTATGGGCTTGTAAGGCTCATTTTCTAGGGCTCCCCAGTCCGATAGGATGAAGAAAGGAAAAGGGCCAAATAGGTAGGGTACAGCTGACCAGTACTACATCAAAACCAGCGAGGTCAACAAGGAAATGTCTAGCTCCCCCAAGCCTGCCAAACAAAGTTGGGAGTCCGGTATAAAAGGTTTTATAGAGGTTCCATTCCGAGTAGGGTTCAACACAAACTTGGTCTACGGGAAGCTTGACAAAAAAGAAAGATTCTCTCCAATTTTTCTCTAATGATTGGAAAGCTCTTAGCAGTTTATACCTATTATTAATTTGAAAATACCCTAAGCTAGTCTTGCCAGGGGTAGTGGAGGGACCAACTTTGAAGAAACACCTAAAGAGCTCTAGAACCGAGACTCTGTACAAGTGGCAGGTCACTATGAAGCTTATAATGGTTCTAACAGCATTGGGAACGTGTTGAGCAATGGAAAATCTCAAGAAATAAGCAATAACAAGGAAAAGGGGATGTAAGTAAGGAAGGAGAATCCCACCCCCAAGATTGGTCAGGTGAAGTACGATGAATAAGTCATGCAGACTACAAGGATGTTCAGAACTACTAATAGCTATGATATCACCCTTATTCAGCTCCCTCTCGCCGCTAATCTGCATGATATGAGAGGGCTCTACAACATACTCAAGGGAAAAAACTTCTAGTTCGGAAGATAAATTAATTTTATACTTGTCTTTAAATTATATTTTATAAATTAAAGATAAATTAAACCTTAACTACTTGATCTTAATAGAGAGATGTGTATTATTTCTCGACCTTTTCTTTTATACCTTCTTCTATACTATCAAATAAAAATAATATATATTATCATATATAGATCAACTATCTCTATGGTATTATATTCTTGTAGGGTTTTCTTAATAAAATATATTTGTAAAAAGAAACGTATATATTTATTATTGATGGTGCAGATGATGAAAAGATGTGATAGAAAATCTAAAGGGACGAGTTGTCTAATATTGTTCCTCCTTCATTTGTTGATACTTCAAGGGGACTTTACCAGGAATGAAAGAACAAAAATGGATTCATGAGGGTTTAATTATCGAATCGCTTTCCAATGGTATGTTCTGGATTCGTTTAGATATTGAAGATCTGATTCTAACTTTTCAATGAATAGTGTAGAGGATGGTGTATTAGATGTATTAGAAGATCCAAACCAACATAGAATATAACTACCAAAATTTAAACACAAAAGTTTCAATATTTTTGGACAAGTTCCGGCCTAATTTGGCCAAACTAATACAGTGAAACTAATTTCTAGAGGATAAACCTTGGTTTTGTAATATTTGTTATTTTGATGACTTGAAATAGTAGCTTAATAATTGGACCACCATATCTCCTATTAAACATTTTTATGTCCTTTCCTTTTACATTAGTAAACATTTAATTTGTATTTTTAAGAGATCAACTATCCCAAAGGTTTTTTTTTTTTAATAATTTAGTATATAAAATATATTAAAAATAACAATTAAAATTTTCGTATAAGATTTTTATTAATATGAAATGGGAGATTCAAAACCTCAATTATACACGATTTTACCACTCTAATCAAGTCTAAGTAAACATTAATTAATTTTTTTTATTAAAAGGTTGTATTAATTTCCAAATTATGATTGGATAATTAGATATCATATAAAAAATCTCAACCGCGAAGTAAAAATGGGCAGGGAGTCAGGAAGTTAGCATTAATGAATTGAAAAATGACAGCTCAATAACCCGACCTCTCCTTCCTCTGCACCATTTGAGTTGCCCACTGCCTAGCTAGCTAGCTATATATATATATATATATATAAACTCTCCTTGGAGTCTGAATGGCCCATCAGCAATATATATCGGCAAATGCCAGCTTAGCCATAGCTATATACACAAGAGAAAATTAATTATATATAAGCTGAGTTTTCAACTGATATTGTTAAAAGAAATATACGATGGAGAAGATCAACGGGAAATATCACCTTGTTCTGAGGCTTTTGGCAGCGGCGACACTTATACTGACTGCTTTGCTGGTGAGATTCGACGGCCAGAAGAAGGTCCTCTTCTACACCTTTGTCAAGGAAGCCACCTTCAGAGCCCTCAATAGTCTCTAGTGAATTCTCTTCTCTCTTAATTATTAATTAACTATATCAATCAAAACCTGCAGTAGGGATAATAGATCCTTTTGTTTGTTTTTTCTCCTTCAGTGATTTGGTGTGGATTGGCGTGGCTGCTGCGGTTTATAATGTTCTCCACGTTATTGGATATTTCTTCGTACCAATAAAACAAGACTACGGAACATTTTACAGAAGTCTTGCTTGGATTTGTTACATCCTGGACCAGGTAATATAATTCAATATTATTTCAGTATTCAAATTAATTAAACCTAAGTCACTATATAGTAATATACTAGCTAGCTAGCTCGTTCTTGCTTCTAATTATCCTGTTTATGGGTTATGGATTATATTACGATATATTTGCGGCACTATTAAAAATTTTCGTTGTTTGTGCTTAGAAAAACTGATATTCTTGGTAGTTCATATAGAGAATATGGCTGCAGGGGTGTTTCAAACAGGTTCAGTTCTGAATGAATGTCGAATACAAATTATTGACTGTCTCCCATTTGGTGTGTGAGCTGTGAGTTGTACGTCTTGCAGGCTATAATTACTTGAAAACTTTTCTACTCTGCAGAGATCAGGGTCCTGATCTGATCTCCTCTCTATCGGAAAGATTTTTTTTATTTTTTATTTTACTGGAGTGGAAGGGAGCAGTAGGTCCGTCAGGAAGAAGTAAATGCGCCTGAAATTGATCAGAAAATATGACGTGATGAGACCTATATCAATTCTGTCTTTTCATTATCTCCTCTATTTATATTCACGATAATTTATTGAAAAAATAAGTTGATTTAGAGCTCCAGCTGATTAGTAAGAATTTATTTACCGAAATTTAAGATAGCCACCTAATTATCTCTATTATTGTAGTTAGTTTATGGATATGAATTTTTAAAATTAATGATTTAGTGAGTGCAGGAATGTAAACTATTCCTTAATTAAACTACGAAGGTTATTAGTTTAAAAATATGACTATTTAATTTTAAATATCACAAAAAAAGATAAAAATGAGGAGACGTATATAAGTAGTAGCAGGCATGAATTCAATATATAACCATGCAGGTTCAAGATCCTAATGTAATAATAAATCTCAATCTTTTACTATTACTTAAAAATATCCCATAGGACGACATCAGAATTTCTTTTTACTTTTCGTTGCTGAAAAAAAAAAAAAAAAATCTCCCTTCTTCGATGGTTCATATTTTAACCTTCAAATTTGTTTAATAATATATAAATTAATTTACCAAATTTTATGATTTTCTGTTACTGTTTTTCACTTTTATCTTTATAATTCTTTTATATTTCAATTTCCTAAAGAGTTTGATCGAAATTTTGTTTTAATATTTTGATTGAGTCAATGTTTAATATGGAAGAGTAAATGTTTTGAATATTTGACATCAACCGATTTCGAATTCTGTTTTGCATTTTATGATTTTGACTTCCCCGGTTGAAATTAATAAACATTGTTCGGCGAACGGGTTGCCAGTACCCATTAAATGGGGATGGTCACTGATTAATTAATTATACATCAAAATGAATAAAACATCTGCATGTGTAAACTTGACTATCCACGTCTAACCTTTCCTTTATCTTTTTCCAAACAAAAGAGAATACATTTATATGTCTACATTTATCAATTTTTCTTAAGAAATTGATATTGTTAAATATAAAATTAATTAAGTCAACTCATTTTTAAAAAATTTGTATAAGTTAAAATGAGACATTCAATTTCGGACGTAGTTTGTATGTATTTATATATAATAACAACTTTAAATTGAATTTAAATTTTAATAAAAAATTAAAGGTGTTATAAAAATAAAAAAAGAAAACTTCCTTGATTGAATTAAGGGACATCACACCAACTTATGTGTTGTATTAATAGTGAAGATAAATGTCAATATCATTTTTCTTTCTTTCTTTCTTTCTTGTAAGTCAAATTTTTCTATTTTTGTTTAGAATAAAAATTGAGAAGTGTTTTCCCTAAGGCGGTGATAAGGAAAACAATAATATCAATAGATTCTTTAATTAATCAAAATAAAATATCTTATAAACATAAATATTAAATGCATGCTATAGGTATTTAGTTTTAAATAGAAGGAAGGTACTAATTGGCAATGTTTTCAGAACCGGACCGGTCATCGAACCAAAAAAGTTACTGGTTCAAGGTTTAATGATTCAATCAATATTAGATCCGTAATTGAATCGGTTAATTTGATAATTAAAATATTTATTTTATAGATTGAAATATATCAAAATAATATAATTTATTCTCAAATTAACAATATATAGACATAAAATAAATGAAAAGAACATGAGATGATTTAGATTAGTTTATAAATAACTATAAAAACCTATAAATATAAAGTATTTATAAAAATAAACCTGTCATGATCCCATCTTTCATTGAAATCAAATATCCTAAATAACCCCGAATGTAAAGTATTTTAATCCCGACCTGTTTTTTGAAACCAAATGTAAAGTTTTTTCCCCCCCCTTTTGTTATTACTCCCTTCACTTCTGTTTAGAATTCATTTTAGTTAACAACTTTTATTTCAAAATATAACTCACTTTAAACTTATCTGGGAACATTTTCGTTAGTTTCTATTTTCCAATGGGCATTTAATGAAACTTTTTCACTTATATATTCTTCTAATCACAATTGAACTAATATCAATTTTATTTAATATAAGAGGTATCTTAGTCTAAGAAAATATTAATTATTGAAATAATATTTTGTTTTCAATCCTTAAACAACTTCTAAAAAGAAATGAGGGGAGTGATTATTATTTTAATATTAAGAATTAAATCATATATTAATAAAAAAAAATTTACTATAAATTATATAAGTGAATTTCTTTTTTCAATTTTCATAGTGATGCGATTTTTAGAAATGTCAATTCAATAAAACAGAAGAATTTTTTTCTTTAAATAAAGACGGGAATAGAAACATAGTACAGTAGGCATATGATTAATTCCAGAAGTATGAATCGGAGAAGCGTCCCATCGCCACCCAATGTTTGTTTATTAGACCGGTTCAATATTAAATTGGTCGGTTCATCAATTTATTGGTTGAATCGATTGGTTCTCATTGGTTTGCTAAAATTAGATCGGTTTTTGGAATAAGAGATTTTTGCCCTCGAATCGGACCGATCAACTGGCCAATTCCTGATATGACCGGTTGGACCGGCCGGTCCGATCCGGTCCGGTCCAAAAAACACTGCTAATTGGGATGTGGATTTTTGCATGTGTGTTGTGTTGTTTGTCGTTATGTTTCCGTTTAAAGAGGTCTGAACAAAGCTAGCAAAGAAGAGTTAATGTGGGAGAGAATTTATTTCAACTCTCAACAAACTCATAGCAGTAGTTGTTTCAATCGACAGCATTCAATCACTACTCTGCGACTTTGCTCCATTCAATTACTGCTCCTGTTTAAGGATTACGGTAAGGCACTTTCAACTTCCATATATGTGAGGCCTGGAGTTGACACAACCCTATGGACCATGCATGATTTATCATATTTCTGATCGCTGAGACTAAGTTTATATTCTTTTAATTTCCTAGCTTGCTCCCATATTTTAGAATATCCTCATCCCTAATCGTAGGTCGTTAACAGCTAGTTTGGAAGTTTTAAGGGAAAGAAAAAATAAGAGAAAGTTTAACTAATGCAAGGAGAGAAATTGTATATAAAATTGTTTAGGAGCTAAGATAAAAGAAGAGAAATGTATTTTTCTGTTTGGGAATTTGAAAAGGATAGGAGGGAGTATGGATTATTTTTAAGATACTTTTACAATGATATCCCCAATCGAAAGAGGTGATGGATTTAATTAGATGTAGGATAAAATTATAAACAAAATATCATTTAGGAGATATAATAGGAATTTAACAAAAAGATAATTTTAGTCTCTCCACCGTCTGTCCCTTTGTCTCCAGAGTTTTGGATGGATGAGAGCTATGAGTCTTCTACCCCCACTCTCAAATTCTCTTCTTTTCTTTTCTTTCTCCAAGAAACTCCCAAACAAGATTGTTTCTTCCATCTTCTTTCCAATCCTCTTTCTCTCTCTTCAAATCCTTCCTCCCACACTAGTTGTTACTATATCTTTTCTTGTTCTATTACTAGTCATTCTCTATAATTTTTATTCATTCTTTTCAATACTCTCTCTATTCTATTTCTCACTTTCATTCTTAATATTCTTTTTGAATATGGATACATTTAGGGAAAAAAACCATTACTTTAATATTGACAAAATGACTCTAAAGATCCATAGTTTTGGGTGAAGGAAGTGTAATTTTTTCATTTTTTTTTTCTGAATTTTCAAGAGTTTTTAGAAAGTCCCTCTGGGGTTACCACCCCAGTAGGTGGATTGACTAGCGCGCAGACTATAGGTTTCGAGTTCTAAGCCCACCAATATCCTTTGGATAAGCGGCCGAGACACCGGCTTAAATTTTTTGTTTTTTTAAAAAAAGGAGTATTTAAAAAATACTCTGGTTATTGCATTATTAATCTAATCATTATATTGCACTCCGAGTCGGATCAAGTGTAATAACTTCAGTTGGTTGTCTTCTCTGATTTATGTTGTACTTTTTAATTAATTAATTAATTAATGCTTATGGCAGGCAATGGCATACGTAGTGTTTGGAATAACTTCGGCGGCTGCCGATGCCTCAATGGCAGCAGTAACCGGCGTGAAAGCCTTTCAGTGGATGAAAGTATGCGACAGATTTAGCAGGTTTTGCTTCCAAATCGGAGGTGCTCTCTTCTGTGGCCTCGTTTCTTCAGTTCTACTAACCATGATATCTTCCTTATCCGCCTACAGAGTATTCAGACTCTATTCCCCGAAGCAGTTTCTGGAGCTCAAGAAGAAATGATCTAGTAATTTCTAAATAATAATATTGATAATCAATTTGCAATATTAATTCCAATATCCCACAACTAATCAACTATTTGAAATTAGAAGATGATGATGATGATTGATTCCTACATTGTTTATTATAAGTGGACCTTTCGCTCTTTAATTCGTTGTTTCCTTTTCTCATCTTAATTAAGGCATTATTTCTCTGTTGTTTATCGGTCAACACGAAGGATAGAGTGGTGGCAGGTTCAATCATTCAAGTTGTTTTGGAGTCTAATTAATTTCTAGTCCGGGATGTATAGTGTCGGAGTGGCTTAACATAGTTGGATAAAGAAATTGGCTGGTCGATTCAAGCCGCCCTCAATTTGTATCCTCCGGTCCAGTCTTGCAAAATTTAAGGTCATTCTTTAATATAAATACTCCTTCCGAAGGTCACATGCACAAGTTTGCTATGGTCTCTCTCATATGGTCCATCCAGATCCCCCATGAAGTTTGCATACAAATCATATCAGTAATTGGATGTTCAAGGACCTAATTTTTAATCAGTTTTAAGTTTTGCTTTACTTTTTTTTCAAAATTTTTTTTTATTATTATGTTGGTTCTCAAACAAATTACTATCGCATAATTTAGTTTTTCGAACCTTATTCTTTTAAAAAAACTATCTGATGACCTCTTGACCAAATTAATAGAGGTAAATCAATATTACACTATTCAATTTGTCAAAAATGGATATAAATTGAAATTTTACTGAGCTAAATTTATGTTTTTAACCTTTTTAAATTCATTTCTTGTTGGGCCAGATATTGAAATTTAGCTCAATAGGATTTCAGTTAATATCTGTTTCTGATCAATTGAATGACATAATACTGAATTTGCCCCTATGAATTTGGTCAAGTAGTTGTTGACTTAGTGTTTTTAAAAAATACGATTAGAAGGATAAAGTTGTCTAATTATAATTTGTTTGAGAATCAACACAGTAGAAAAAAAAAAAAGTTAAGGACCAAAGTACAAAACTAACCAAAAGTTAAGTCTTTAAATGTTCAATTATTCCAAATAGTATTTCAAAAGATTAATGATGATTTTAATTCTTTACCTAATCTCAAAAGGTCTTTGTTATCTTGAAAGGTTGTGAGTACCATATATTAGGATTATCTAATTGCATTTCACATCATTTTGCATTATAAATGGATTTATTTCCACTTACTTGCAGAGTAAGTTTCATCATGTCTTATCTTCTGTAGCTTTTATTTTATTCTAATAAGCAGGCAAAAGTTTGCCAAACCTCCCGCCATCTAAGGTGATATTCTCAAAAAAAAAAAAAAAAGAAGAAGAAGAAACTGTCAAAATATGATTTCTAAAGCTCTTAGGCCTAGTAGTTACAATTTGCAACGAGGCTAAAAATGTTGGCGCATGAACCTTACACAACGTGATTCAAAACTTTAAAGTAAAGCGAGGCCTAAAAAAATTGGTAGTAAACTTTTTAAGACGAGCATTAAATAGGATGGAAATAGATTAGACAGTCTCTCACAGGTTTGTGGCCTAGCCTTGTCAGGTATGGGATCAAGTTAAGGCTTTTGTTTAAATCTGTTTAATGTTAAAAGATAACCCAAGCTGGTTGTGCCCGATTCTTCTTCTTCTTTTTTTTTTTTTTTTAAATAAACCTTGTAAAACCTATAAATTAAAGTATAATTTAAGATTTCAAAATATAATATATGAATTGCAATAACATTTTCCAATTTATTATAATTACTTAACATATATATTTTATATAATTAAGTATTTGAATAGTTTAAATAAGAAACAAAAACTAAAAATTTAAATTATTGAAATAATGTATTTCTTTTTATTTAATAAGTTGTACTATGATCAATAATGTTTTGATTTTCTTATTTTAAAAGTGTTTGAATAATTAGAAAAAATTACATTTAATTTTTAACTCTTTATGACTAATAGTTAGTAACTACAAATATATTTAACCTGAATTTCTGAGAATCATAATTTAAATTTGTTCATCATTTTTATTTTGTATGATGTAATAAATTAAATTGTATATCATACATTTTAAATAAATTATATTGAGTTACTATAATTTATATTAGTTTTCTAATTTTTTTATTTTATTAATTATGAAGGTCAGATACTCTCACATTTTATACTATAACATATCAAATTTATATATTGATTTTAAGATATATATATATATATTTATTTATTTATATAGGCTTATAAATGTCTTTAGGTCAAACCACTTTTGAACAAGATAAGTTCAAACCAAATAATAAGCCTATAACATATCACAAGCTAGACTCTAATTAAATGATTATCTAATAGGTCTGACTTATTAAGATAAAAGTGTACTATGACCTAACCTTTTTTCACCGTTACTCCAAATAAGCAATTTGTAAGGCCAAGTCCAAAAAATTTAGCCTAAACGAACATAGAGACGGGTCTTAAATTGCCCCAAAAATTTGAGCGTACTAGGTCCAAAAAATTGGCAAAATTAACCTAAAGGGCTATTAAGGAGTGTCCAAAATGGTCCCTACTAATAAAAATGGGTCCAAAAGCATTGAATGAGCGACCCATATTGGTATAAAGTCTATTCAGACTGGACCCTAGAAAATTGGCCGAAAGCCTGATATATCTAGGTCCAAAAATCAGGCCAAAATCAATAAGCAAAGAGCATGCCCAAATCAGCCTAGAAAATCTCTGCTAAAGGTTAAGTTTGGCCGAAAAGCCTACAAAAATGAGGCCCAAAATATTGGCCATTGAACCAAAACTTGGAACAAAAGTCTATTAAGGCAAGGCAAAAGAAATTAGACAAAAATGAAAAAGGCTACGGCGAGGCCGAAAAGCGAGACCCAAGCTTATTCCAAGAGCCTACACATTAATTTATTTAATGTTTTCTCAATGCCTAATTATAAATTATTTGTAGTCACTTATTTAATATTAAGATAATTTCTTTTGCTCTAAATGTCTATATTGAAAAGGAACAACGAGAATTAAAGAAAGAAAAATATTTTATGAAAATAAAGAGAGAGAAAAAATACTATTTAAAAGAGTAGGTAAAGATGATGAAATATAATAAAGGATTAGATAAACAACTTTTAATCAAGGATAAAGGCAATAACTAATGCAATCGAATTACTATATTTATTTGTAATTAAGTATTAACATTTTATTTGATTAAAAAGAATGAGTGACATTTCCCAAACATTGCTAATCAAGAAACTGTAGAGATAGATATGGAAAATCCCAGGAGGAGAGATTTTCTGGCTTTTCAACTACAATTAAAATCCTGCTGTCATTTCTTCAATATGACACTGAGGATCCATCGATCGATCAATCAATACAAGGAAAGTAGGGTTGAGAAATTCTCGACCTAAAGCGGGCCCGCACACTTAGCTCCGATATTTCCTATAATATCATATGAATTGATATAATATTACATCCATCAGAAATTAAATTATTCCTATTTTTGTAATGTTTAAATTTATTATTTATTTGTACAAATAAATATAAATTTAGTTTAACTTTTTCGTTCCAATGACTCATATAATTTTACCACTCCATTAATTAATTGTAATAATATTTATAAATTTAAATTAAAACTAAAGAAACTTTTTTTTTAATGTAAAATTGTAAGTGGATATTTAATTTTAAATAAAAGGGGGCTGCGTTGGGGGGGGGGGTATTACTCCTAGGTATTAAATAATATAATACAGACATCGAAGTATTTAATTACATGATAAATTGTTGGTCAAATTTTTATGTAGTCTTTAGTTTTAAATTGTTTTTTTTAAAAAAAAAAAAAAATTTATTAGAGAAAGGAAATAAAAAGGAAAGAAAGAGAGAAAATTTATTAATGCACATATGTTAATCTACACACTGTTTTGTATATTAATAAATCTATGTTTGTGCACATTCTGTTTGACTCATATGTATTATATTTTTATAGAAAATAAAATATGGCAAAAATGCAAATAACTGTGTATTTTTTTAAAAATCTCTGAAGATTAAAACGAACGTCATTTATTTGTTATTATTATACTCAATTCATCTTGGATTTATTCCAATTAATCCCGTTCAGTGGGTTAGATTAATTAATCATTAACAGCCAGTTAATTAAGTGAGATTTTAAGGCTTTTAATTTGTGAATATGGACTAGTATAGTGTGGGCTGGTGGGCCCAATCCGTGATGAGTGGACTGGGCCCAGACTTTAAATGCTGGGTCTCCTCCCTTCG
>JAOXNR010000187.1:0-11467 GCA_028571225.1 Parsonsia alboflavescens | reverse complement strand
TATTATTTTGATATATTTCAATTTATAAAATAAATATTTTTTAATTATTAAATTAACCGGTTCAATTACCGGTCCAACCATTAAACCTTGAACCAGTAACTTTTCCGGTTCAATGACCGGTCCGGTTCTGTAAACATTGCTTGAGAGTCTAAATGAAGTTTCTAGTATGTATGAGTTGTTGTATATTTCAGTCCCCAAACTATGTCTCTTTCGAAACCTTGGTCCCTAAAGGTTTTTTTGGCCATTATAGTCCTTAAACAATTTATGGGTGACCATTTTGATCCTTTTGATCGGATTCTTAAAAAATATCATTGGATTTCGGAGTCAACAGTGAGATGACCAAAATGAAAATTTCATTTTTATCATTACATTGTGCATATGATGATTTTTTTTTTTTTTTTTAAAAAAAGGTCCCCACTGTTAAAACCGCCCATTTCATTTCTTCCAATTTCATTTTCTTCAGCTTTCTTCTTTCTATGCTTTCTCGGCATCAGAAATTGAATCAACAACTCCAATGACTGTACCATAACGAAACCACCACAAATGCCACCACCCTGTGCTTATATGTGTCAGAGAGAGGGGCGGAGACGGAGCAAGAGAGAAACCCCATAAGGGAAGAGAGTGACGGTTTAGGAAGATTTATAGTGTAGACAGAGAAAGATGATGGTAGTACTCCGAGAGGTGTGGTCTTTTGCCTCTTTAACTAGTTTTTTGGGGTTTTGTTAAGTGATGTTTCCTGAGCCAAATTTTCATCACTGGTCTCGCCGTTTCGATCAGAATTACCAGCTGCAAAGTTACCATCTGAAGTGCAGCATTTCTGGTTCCTCCTATCCCATTTGATATCACATCTGTAGTTGAGGTTCTGGCGATCACACAAGGAAACATCTCTGCCCGTTTGTTCTATCAACGCATACAGATGAATCTCAATTAATCGACCATTTAAAAGGCGTGAAAGAAGGTAAAAAAGCAATCTAGAAGTGACTTGCACTAAAATCGAACAAGTAATTTTAAGCAGCCTGAAGTCTTCAATTTATTTCTGCATCACAAACACTTGAAAGAGAACACCACCTCAATCAAAGAGGGTCTTCTGGCAGAGAGAGAGAGAAAGAGAGAGAATTTTCTTTTTCTTTCTTTCTGGGTTCCAAAAGAATAAGAAAATTCCAAACTAATAAGTTCTCAACTACTCACCGCATCCATTAATGACTCAACAAGAACCAAGCCGTTGATAATCACCATGCCAGTCTCCCTTGAAGCCTCGGAAACAAAGCCGTTGGGTTTCATGCCAATACATGGAATAAATGTTCTAATGTACTCCTCATGATTCGGTACTTCTCTAATCCTTCCAAGCACCTAAGCCAAAGTGGTTCACTGATATGGCAATAAAATAATTAGTTTTATATGATTTTTAATGGATTATTTATTGATAATTCTAGTTATTTTATGTCAATTTGTAGAATATATTTACTCCTATATTTATTTCTTTCATTGCAGGAATTTTTATAAAAAAGGATTGAAAAAGAGCAAAATTGGAATTTAAGAAGAGAGGAGAATCCTAGTTCAAGAAGGAGACTATTTGGAGGATTCTTGGAGAAATTAGAAGTCAAAGGGAGAAGAATTGAAGCTGCGTAAAATTCTAGAAGATATTGGAAGATAAAGTCAAAGAGGGAAAACTACTTCGTATTCTTATTAGGAAAATACTTCTTATATAATAGTTAGTTTAGTTTTAGTATCTTAGTTATCTATAAATAGGGTAGTTTTCAATCTAATCTCATCTCATCTCTCATAATTCTTATTCTTTCTTTTACTCTTTTGTTGTTTTGAGAAGGTGATGAGTAGCTAGTTTATTTGTTCTAGGATTGCAATGGATTCTTAGTCAATTTATTTCAGTTAAATCTTATTTCTTCATGTGGTGATTATGTTTTATTGATTTATTTGTTCATGTTTTAATTGTTAAGAAGATTGACCATCTTTTTGTTTGACAAAATCTTTCGGCATTGAAAGAGGACTTTTGGTTTTTGGATCTATGAACAAATAACTCTGGTTAAAATTGACTTATGATGAGTTGATTTTATTCGTAATTAGGATAGACATATACCTAGTTACCTTGGGTAGCCATATTGTGACTTATTCTTCATCTACTCATTCTTTTTGCATTGGCATAGAATATAACTTTTGTAATTAATTGGGTAAGTTCTTTAATTGCTTGAAAAAGAATTAAAGGAATCTATGTGTCACGGTTAATCAATTTGCACAATGATTGTATGTCGAAAATGAATATAAATCTATCTTGGATTATACCACACCACACATTGATTCCTTGAAGTTGAGCATTAGTGCACCAACCATAGCAGCCAACAACTTTGAAATCAAGCCTACAATGATTTAAATGATGGAGAACCATCAATTCTATGGTGGTGATAAGGAGGATCCTACAAGGCATGTCAAGGCTTTCATGAAGTTGATAGAGACATTCAAATTCAACAATATGTCCTCAATGCTATCAGGTTACGTCTCTTTCCTTTTTCATGAGCCGGTAAGGTTGCAGACTGGTTAGGTGGTTAGGCTGATGAATCTATCACTACTTGGGATGAACTGATGAATTTGTTTTTGGCTACATTTTTCCCACCTGCTAAAACTGCGCAATTAAGAAACGAAATCCAGAATTTTAAGTAGCAAAAGCAAGAATCTTTGTACAAGGCTTGGGAACGTTTTAAGGGAATCTTGAAAAAGTGTCCTCATCATCAGATTCCCGAATGGTTGCAATTGGAAAGTTTCTTTAAAGGTCTAACTCAGATAGACAAGAAGATGCGTAATGCAGCTGCCAATGGGAACATATTGATTAAAGATACTAGGGATGCATTGAAGATCATTGAAGATACAGCCTCAGGAGATCAACTATGGCACATAGATGAAAGCTCAACCCGAACTGCAGGTATGTTGGAAGTTGATGTTGTTACCAAGATAGCATTTGAATTAGCAGCCCTACGAAATTAAGTGGTAGACGGAAAGAGTAACCCTTTAGGTTCCTCTAACCCTTCTCATATTTTAGCTATTTGTGAAATCTGTGGTGATAATCATAATAGTTTCCAATGTCCTAATAAATCTGGAGGAGTTAATTTTGTGGGAAATAGCCAAAATAATCCTTATCCTAACACATATAAATCAACCTAATTTTTCTTGGAGAAACAATTTTGATAATTCTTTTCAACCAAGACAAGATACCTCCCCAGGATTTCAAAGACATTAGCCATAAGTACAAGAACAACCGATGGAAAAAAAGGCAGGTATGGAGGATTTGTTACAACAATATATGGTATCATCTGAGGCAAGCTTGAAGGCTCTAGAGCAACAAATGTTTCATCTTGTTCAAGCAATGCAAAACAAACCTCCAGGTAATCTTTCTTCAGATACTCAACCTCATTCTAGTTGTAATGCTATTACTTTAAAGACAGGTAAAACAATTCCAAGTGGAGATCTAGAGTTGAAAGATAATGATGCATCTACAGATCAAAAGGGACAACTTCAAATTGAGGAAGAAGTCGAAAAGGAGTCAATTACTGAAAAATCATCAAAGGAAAAGTTCAATCCCGAATATCCACCTTCTCCATTCCCTCAAAGTAAGCAAAAGCTAAAGAAGGACAAGCAATTTGAGAAGTTTCTACAGGTATTCAAGAAACTTTCAATTAACATTCCTTTGGCAGAAGCTTCGGAACAAATTCCTAGCTATGCGAAGTTCATGAAGCACATTCTCTCCAAAAGGAGAATTGTAGGAGATTATAAAATAGTGGCACTCACGTAAGAATGTAGTGCAATCATTCAAAGGAAGCTTCTACCTAAGCTTAAGGACCCAGGGAGTTTTACTATTCTTGTTGCTATTGGTTCTCAATTTTCTAGTAAAGCACTTTGTGATTTAGGTGCAAGTATTAACCTCGTGAATTTGCCTATTGCAGACCCTAACCTGTTTATTGCATTTAAATTAAGAAGGTAGAAACGCCTTACAATAAGAGATGAAATTAATCTAGATAAAAGTGAATGAAAAAGACAATCTAGAATGGGCAAATGGTATGCTTTTCTTATGACTGTCACTTCATTAAAGATTGTTAAGATTTGCAGATCGTAACTCGGCAACAGAAAATGCATTCATTTGTACACAGAAAAAGTCTTTACTTTTCTAATTAGTTATATATTCTCTCGCTCTGTTACAAAATATAAGTCATCACTCGTCATTTTGTAAAAATTAAAATAATTTTTTCCCCCCTAAAATATCATCTATATACTCACCCTTTAAAAGGGGGGAGTATATTATAATGGCTCTCCATGATGATCTTTTGCCTGTTTTTACTTTATGGGATGGAACTTTTGTCCGAGGAAAAGAATATAACGCCTAGAGATTTACTGGAAATTTCAGCCGGCAGGAGCAGGATTGCATAGTTGACCATGAATTTTTTCATTTGACTAGACACGGGGATGACTTTTCTCCGTAAAGTTCTATTTGGAATCAAATAAATATATGAAAAATTCTATGATGAATGATATTCATTAGATACCTCGTCACATATTTTCGTCACATACTACTAGTGAAAAAAAATAAATAATACCCCTTGGATCAAGTCTAGTTTGTCCAAAGTCCACATGTGGGGATATGCTTACCCCTTTGCTACTTGTTTTATGTCAAAATCTAGTTAGTTTGATGATAAATAATACTCTCCGTCGTTATTTAATTTGATTAGAATCAAGCAAATGAATATAATTTATCTTGGCTGTCCAATCTATGTTGGGAGATCGAAGATCAGATATTATCAAGTTATATTCGACAAAATTACTTCCCGTATACCAGGTTGGTAGAAAACGTTTCTCTCTATCGTAGATAGGGTGATCATCATTAGACATGTCTTATCCTCCATTACTACAAATGTTCTGGCAGCTTGTAACCCCCCATACAAGTTATTAAATATGTGGAAAGATGTTTTGCTCGATTTTTCTGTATCTGTTCGGAGGAAGGGGCAAAAAAAAAATGGTGTTCTTGGAGACGCTACGAATGTAGAAGCAGAGATTGAGGCTCTACTAGAAGGATTGAGATATTGCTTAAGGGAAAGGTGGAAGAAGGTGATTATTCAAATGGATTCTAAGATTGTGGTTGATATTAAAAAGGACTTAAGCCTATTTAGTCCCATAAGTTTGGGTCAAAATATAGTTCGATCCCAAATTTTTTTTGAAGTCAAAATGGTCCCCTCAAATTTTTATAAGTAGTCGGAATAGTCTATACTATCAATTTCTGGCCACTCACTCCACGAAGCAGGTCACGTGACCAACACATGTTAATTTTTGAAGGACATTTAAGTCTTTTCAATCAAACTGTTATCTTACTAATAATAAAAAAAAATGTTCAACTCTTTTGTCATCCTCATATCTAGCAACTCCCACCATTATCACTCTCCAGCACATTGCTTATTGCTTCAAACCCAAATCATAGAAGATGAAACTTTCTTAAATCATAACCGGCCATAAAAGGTAAAAAAAAAAAATTTAGAAATTGAACATCAAGAAACAAAGCCAGGTAAGAAAAAGGTTCTTCCTCCTTCCTAAATCGCCATCCCAAGTTCCTCCTCCATTAACAAACAACGCTTCCAGGAAAATGGCAAAGTAATAAACTCAAGCAACCTTGACTTCAATAGTCTTGGGTTTCTTAGGCTCGGGAGGAGTCAATTTTTGAACGGTAACAGTTAGAACCCCTTCTTGACAAACTGCAGAGATAGCATAATATTTGCATTTTCCGACAGGACAAATTTCCTCATAAACTTGCCGACCCTTCTCTCCATTCTCTCATATTTGGCACCTTTTTTTTTTCCTTTTCCCTTTTCCTCTCTCCACTTATGATGAGCAAATGGTCATCCTCCATCTGCAAACTGATATCCCCTGCTTTCAACCCCGGCATATCGATCACAAATACATATGAATTGGGATACTCCTTCACATCTGTAGGTGTTGCAGCCATAGCCTTGGCATCTCGGGCATAAGTTTTGGAATTTGCTTTCACCGATTTGTCTCCTTTGTCATTGGAAGCGACATCGATGATGTGTTGGAGTGTGGAACAATGGCCACCACCATCCCTTCCGTTGGTTTCAATAATTGGTAGAAATCAACCATGCCCCCAGTTCCCTGTACCATCAGCTTCAACTATGGAGAATGATGCAACACAGTATGGAGATTTAGAAAGTGAATTAGATCCCCTCCAGCCACCTCCACCTCCCCTGCTATCTCCAGAACACCTGCTACGATCTCCAACACTCTTACCATCAACATCAAATGTGGATTCGGAAATATTCCACTCTTCTGCTACAGAATTGGAAATATTAAAACAATAAAATAAAACAAACACCTGAAAAGAAGAAATGGGGAAAAAATAATAAATAGACAGAGTTGTGTCGGGGGTGATGCAAGAACAATGTCAAAAAAGAATGACTAAACAGAAAAAAAGTTGGAAATTGTAAAAACTCTCTAGTTTTGGAAAAAATGACTAAAGTCGAAAATTATCAATATTCAAAAAGCTGTTGAAAACTAAGACAAACGAGATATTTAAAACCCTAAACGAAACCTAAACCTAATCGAAATTTAAAATTAATAAAATTACAAAAATATCCTTAAAAACAATAAATTATGAAAACGCCCTTAAAAACATAAAAATGTCCGAAACTCCATCAAGAAGACTCCAAATGGCCGAAAAAGACCCTACATCATAGCATAGCAGTGACACTTGATTGTTATGCCGTTCCGGGTCACCCAGTCAAATTTGAGCCCGATCTAAGCTCGGACCAGTGCCTCGAGAATAGTACCCCGACATCATCCTCCCCGGCGAGGAAAAGATTCACCCTTGAATCTGACTCTTTCTCGCCAGCTGTATCAACGGCTAAATCCTTCTTGTCCTCAGACTGGAAAGGTTACAAGTCAGCAACATTGAAAGTACCCGACACATTCTAGTTGCCTGGCAAATCAATCTTGTAGGCATTATCATTAATCCGCTCCAACACCATGAATGGCTCATCTGTGCGGGATGCAACTTACCAAATCTCCCCTCCGGAAATCTCTTTCTTCTCAACTGAGTCCAAATCAAATTGCCTTTCTTGAACAGACCCTTCCTCCGACATGTACCAATCCACCATTTAGACTGCAAATTCCTAAGTTTAATTCTCGCACGATCTTGAGAATGTAGCTCCTTGATCTGTCTAGCACGTTCCGCAGCACTTGAACCGAACTAATTATGACCTGGTGATGGAGCAATCTGCTCAGGAAGCTTAGACTGATCCGCATTTGTTCCAGAACAACCAATGCAAAATTTTCAGTCGCCCTCCTCGTCTTCCCTCAAAATTCAGCTCCGGATAGCAAATTCCTTGGTGCCTCCTTTCTCAAATCCGAAGGACCTAGTGTGATATTCTCAGCATTCTTACTGAAGGAATATGTTTTGAAACACGTCATGTGTCGCCCTTTTATCATACTGCCACGACCTCCCTAATAGAATGTAACAAGCATCCATAGGAACAACATCACACCATACCTCATCAGTGTACTTCTTCCCAATCAAAAATTGTACCAAGCACCGCTTGCTGACTTTAACTTCATTGCCCTTCTTCAACCACGACAATTTGTAGGGCTGTGGATGCGCCACTGTTTCTAATCCTAATTTCTCTACCATTGTCGTTGAGACCATGTTCTCGCAACTACCGCCGTCAATGATCATGTTGCAAACCTTCCCTCCTACAGTACACCGTTTATGGAAGATATTATGCCGCAACCAAAACTCATCTTCCGTGGCCGCCACACTTAGCACTCATTGAATCACAAGGGACTCTCCTGAATCAGCATATACAATGTCCTCCTAATTTTGTGTGTCATCAGGCTCCTCTTTATGCTCATCAAACACCGGCTCAAGGACCTCCTCGTTGAGTGTCACTAACTGCCTATTTGGGCAGTCTGCGACAAAGTGTCCAATACCCTGACATTTAAAACAGCGCTTAACTGTTGTCGCCGTCGCCTTTTTGCCAGTTTCGTTGTGTTGTCCGTCCTTGACAACCGACTTACCCTTGACTCCTCTACTCACAACTGCCATCGAAGAGGATTGCCCGCTAGGGTTGTCCTGAAATCTTTTTAGAACCCTAGATCCCCGAACCGCTGCTCTTCCGTCTAAGCTGCCCCTCGACGTTCAGGGCCAATCGGCAAACATCTTCATATGTCCAATATTGCTGCAGTTGAAACACATCACCAATCTCAAACTTCAAACCTGCCAAAAATCGTGCCACCGTCTATTAGTCTTCTTTTGCGATATCGCATCTCATGCGCAACCGATCAAATTCCACAATATACTGCCTCACCAACAAATCTCGCTGCCTAACAGAATGGTATTCAATAAATGCCTCTTGTTGATAGTGAGTCGGCAAGAACTTTTTCCACGACAGTTTCTTCATCTTGTCCCAAGTCAAAATTTTCGACTTCCCTTCTCTTGCACGTTGCTTCTTAACATGCTCCCACCAAATCGAAGTATGCTTTCTCAATTTAATGGCCACGATCTTCAACTTCTATTCTTCCATCAAATCTGAAAGATCGAAAATCAGCTCAACAGTATTGATGTGGACATCCGAAACGATCCAACTCAAGGACTGATGTGGATCCTCGACCTCAGGATGCGAGCCAGCGCAATTATCTCGGAATGGGCTGAAACTTGACTGGGCCAAAAGAGACGGCATAATGAGCAATACTCATAGCATAGCTATGAACTCCAACCTTTTTCGACCATCCGGGGTCTTCTTGATTGGTTTTTTGGGCATTTTTATGTTTTTTGGATTATTATTATTATTAAGTTTTTATTTTTATTTTTATTTATTTTATTTTATGAATCAGATCAGGATTCTTTTGTTTGAAAAAAAAAAAAATAAAAAGAAGAAGCTTTGTTTTTCGACATTATTCCAGGAATCGAATTCCTTCTCTTTTACTTTTGGTTTTGAATTGCAATTCAAATTAGGCCAAAATCGTGAGTGATCACGCAAAATATCCCCTATTTCTTTTTTTTCCGGTTCGGTTGTAGTCAGATAATTGTGGACGATTAAAAAATCATCCTGCATCAACTTGGTATCAGAGCCTTGATTTTAGATCATCCAAAGTCAGAGTTTCCGAAAGTTTTCCGAAAATTGTTGCTGTCGCGCTATTCATCCGCATTGTTCACCGTCACTGTTCCGATACTGTTCACTGTTTTCCACTATTGTTCTGAGACTGTTCCCAGGCTATTTCATCGGTACTGTTCACTGTCACTGTTCCGTGCCTATTCATATTATTGTTCATCGATATTTCTGTTCATTCGAATTAAACTTTATTGGTATTAGACTTTTGAAAATTTTGTCAGAATTTCAAAAATTTGTCAGAATTTCGAAAATTTTATCTGAATGGAGCAAAACAACGATTAACCTTCTCTTCGTGATATGATGGAGTTGTTACAGGTCTTGACGGCACGATTAGAAGCTCTAAATTATTTTCAACCTCAACAAGAACATGGAGGTATTTACGGCAATGAAAAAAGGCAAGTCTGCAATGTTGAAGATATACTGATCCAAAAGGAGCTTGATTTTGACCTCAATTACACAGCCCCAGCAAGAGTCAATTCTCAATCTGTCACTGAATGGAAATTCCCAATTAGCTAAAAGATCTACAAGTGGACCAGCTTGTCGTGAAATTCAAGAGGATGACGACGGTGATGATTTTAAAACTCCGTCTATGTTCCTAGAACCCCCAGTGTCGGAACCATCTAGCTCTCTCAAGCTGCTCTAGTATGGGCCCACATCACAGTCTGCCTCAGAGGCCCATAAAATATGACCAAAGCTTCAGCAATTTAATGTAGATGATGAGATTGAAGAATTTTCTGAAGAGGACAAACACATATTTCTAGGGTATGTTGTGACCGAAGATGGGATTCTTCTAGATTTCGACAAGGTTTTCAAAGTCACTTGTGATGCTATAAAGATGGGGATTGGGGGAGAACTTAGCCAAAACGGAAGACCAGTTGCATTCGTTAGTGATAAACTAGGAGAAGTAAAGCTGACTTATTTAGTATATGATCGAGGGAAAGGAATCCTTGTCAGGTGCAAATTCAAGCTTCAGGACCAGCTTTTCAGAGGAAGGGGAGTATGATGTGGACATCCGAACCGATCCAACTCAAGGACTGATGTGGATCCTCTACCTCAAGATGCGGGTCGGCTCAATTGTCTCAGAATGGGCAATGAGCAGTACTCATAGCTTTGCTATGATCTACGACGTTTTTCAGCCATTCGGGATGGTCTTGATGGGTTTTTTCGACATTTTTATGTTTTTTGGATTATTATTATTATTATTTTTGAATTAGATTTGGATTATTTTGTTAAAAAAAAAAAAAAGAAGCTTTGTTTTTCGACATTATTGTAGGAATCGAATTCCTTCTCTTTTACTTTTGGTTTTGAATTGCAATTCAAGTCAGGCCAAAATCGTGAGTGATCACCCAAAACATCGCAAAACATCCCCTGTTTTTTTTTTCTCCTATTCGGTTGTTGTTAGATAATTGTGGACAATCCAAAAATCGTCCTGCATCAAGTATATAACCAATCTATAAATTCGTCAGGATGAGCCCTACCTTTATAACCTGGAATCTCGATTTTTATGCCAAAATTCTGGAAAGAAGATGGTTATCGACCAAGTCTTCCCGGTCGATTTTGTCGCTCTCGGTTCAACGCCACAAACGGATTGTCATCTTCCTTCTCATCGTCGAACTCAATTTTCGATTCTGCCTCTGCCTTGGACTAAACATCCAACCGCGCCTCCACTAGTTGCCTCTCTAAGTCTTGGATCCGCCTTCTTAGTTCTGCATTTTCGTTTTCGACTTCCTATAGGTCTTGTTAACGAGACGGTTCGTTTTCCTCAAGAATGACTCCGTGTCCCCTTCCACCACAGTGCCATCCACGACCTGCACGAATCTGTTCAGCCTTTGATTTCAGGTAACTTGGGGCTCTGATACCAACTGATGCAAGAACAATGTCGAAAAAGAATGACTAAATAGATGAAAAGTTGGAAATTGTGAAAACTCCTTGGTTTTCAGAAAAAACGATGAAAGTCAAAAATATTCAAGAAGCTGCTGAAAACTAGGACAAATGAGATATTTAAAACCCTAAATGAAACCTAAACCTAATCAGAACTTAAAATTAATGAAATTATAAAAATACCCATAAAAACAATAAATTACGATAATGGGCCTAAAAACATAAAAATGCTTGAAATTCCATCAAGATGACTCCGGATGGCCGAAAAAAGGCCCTGCATCATAGCATAGCAGTGACTCTTGCTCGTTGGGCCTTTCTGAGTCACCTAATCAAATTTGAGCTCAATTCGAGTTCGGTCCAATGCCTCGGGAATAATGTCTCGACATCAAGGGAACCTTATTGGGGGTGGGGGGAGG
>JAOXNR010000186.1:0-11467 GCA_028571225.1 Parsonsia alboflavescens | reverse complement strand
TATCCTTTTATGGATACAAGTAGATAAAGTATAATTACCAAAACGAAGCATAAATCTTGTATAATATTTAGTCTTTTGTAGATTAAAGTTAGCATCAGCTCTCAAGAGAGCATACGTGTATTGACTTTTAGAAGTCTTATAGATATTGATTAAACGTAGATGCACTCTGGGTGAATAAGAGACTCATGATTGTTATGCACTTTTAGAAGTCTTATAGATATTGATTAAGAATTGATTGTAGTGCTGCTAAACAAATCATCCACAAAGATGTGAAAAACATTGTATCTAAGCAAATATTTGCTAATTGGTAGGCACAATTATCTGTATTCGATTTTGATATTGAATACATAAAAGGTGAAAATAATTCCCTTCCTGATTTTCTAACCCTCGAATTTTTACAAGGTTTATGACAGAGGATGATCGTCCACCCAAGAAAAAGAAGAAAATGAACAAATATCGGGGACGAGGAGGTAGTGGATCTCAATCCTCAACTACCCGAGGCGGTAGAGGTAGGGGGAGACATTCGACCCCTTCAACCATGCAAAACCTCAAAGAATATTTAGGGAAAACAGGATCCACCTCTCAGGCAGGTGCAACTAGAGAGAATAGTACTCCAGCAAACTTCCGGATCACCATGAAAGATTTGGTAAGCAGTGAACTGACACATATTTTTAGTTTACATACAGAGAAAATTCTGCCAATCGAGGTAGAAGATCTTGGCTGGATACATGATCCAGAATACATCATGCAGAAATACCTGCATACTCGAGCCTATACGGGCAGGGAATATAAGCCCCGTATGTTTTACTCTACCATATTGGAGAGTACAGGCTCTACAGAAATTAAATATTTTTATCACAATAATAATCCATTATCTGGGGTTATTGATTACAGTAAATATACTATACTGAAGGTCTTAAGCCTTGTTGATTGGGGAAAGGACCCTTTCAAAACTCGAGTGGTTCATCAAAAAATGGCCGCTACACCTGAAGGAAATAATACCTATCAGTATAACTATTTTGACTACATGGATGCTTGGAAGAATACTTTTTATTATGAAAATCCCAAGAGAAAGCATTTATGGTTTTTTCAATTCAGCAAAGAATTCTTTGCAAAAACTAAAACCATACCACTATGGTTTTACAAATGGTGGATTAAGTTCGGTCCTGGACTGGACTTATTACCCGAAGAAATTCAAGACCTATATTCTTCTTGGGTTAAATCCCATCCTGTCTTGGATAAGGCTGTGAAAATTGTCCATGGCCAATGTATATTGTATTACTATGCTGAATTTTCCATCCCTTGGATTTGGAAATGGGGTTTGGATGTGGCTGAAAACAAGTTGGAAATTCCATACTTGGTAAGAACCTTCCACTATAGGTGGTGGTTACAGTGGCCGGTGGAACGTACAGTGCAGGAAATAAAGGCCAAAGTAGCTGAATACCAGCAATACCACTCTCATAGTCCTGGAAATACCAGAACTACCCCCAGTGATTTAGCCACTATCAAATCACATTATGAGAAGAAATATCCTTCTCTTGCTCCAGAAGAAATCATGCTAAAGTGTATGCAGTACATGAAGGAACAGTTTTGCCGCCAAGATGTCCATAACTTCTGATGAAGAATATCTTCCGGACAGCCAGCTACCAGAAGACCTCTATCAACAGGTCATGTCAACCAACTGGGATGAATTAATCCAAAGCACCCAGTCACAGCTCGCAAAGGACAAAGGGAAGAAAAAGATGACCTAAAGCCATCTAATAAAACACAAACTTAATACAAAAAGAAGTAGTTTAAGGAAATAATCAAATTCTTTTAAAAATGAAAGTCTTTGCTATAGGTCAACTGCCTAGGTCAATGCCGTCCAGCACAAGATGGCTCCCTCAAAAGTTGTACAGTTTTCCAGCAGCAATCCGATACCTCATCTGGTGTCGGATAAGTGGTCAGGTGCTCTACCTTTGGTGCCGGTTGGCCGTGCAGGAATTCTCGGAAAATCTATGAAAACAATCTATTTATAGCAGTACACACTCCTTAAAAATAAGTAATTTCCTAATAAAAATCTAATAATAAAATAGAAACTTAATACAAAAAGAAGTAGTTTCAGAAAATAATCAAATTCTAATAAAATTGAAAGTCTCTGATACTAGTCAGCGGCCTAGGTCAATGCCGTTCGGCACAGGACACCTCCCTCAAAAGCGATACAGTTTTCCAGTAGCTATCCGGTACCTCATCGGCAGGCCATCCGATGCCGGATGAGTGGTCAGGTGCTGCCTTTGGAGTCGGATGGCCGTTTAGAAATATTCGGAAAATCAATCTTGAATTGTGTTGTTAAGACTATGAAAAAGAATCTATTTATAGGAGTATAGACTCCTTACAAATAAGTAATTACCTAATAAAAATCTAACAATAAAATAGAAACTTAATACAAAAAGAAGTAGTTTAAGAAAATTATCGAATTCTAATAAAATTGAAAGTCTTTGCTACTAGTCACCTTCCTAGGTTAATGCCGTCCGGCACAGGCTCCCTCAAAAGTGGTACAGTTTTCTAGTAATAATCAGGTACCTCATCCGGTAGGCTATCCTGTGCCGGATGAGTGGTCAGGTGCTGCCTTTGTACCCGGATGGCCTGTTCAGGAACCCTCCGTAAATCAATATTGAATTGTGTGGTTAAGACTATGAAAAAATATCTATTTATAGGAGTTGAGACTCCATATAAATAAGTTATTTCCTAATAAAAATGAAATAATAAAAGAAACATAATACAAAAAGAAGTTGTTTAAGAAAATAGTAATATTCAAATAAAATTGAAAGTCATTTATGCTTGTCAACTACCCAGGCCAATGCCATCCGGCACAGGTTGGCTCCCTCAAAAGTTGTATAGTTTTCCAGTAGCAATCCGGTGCCTCATTCGGCGGGATATCCCGTGTCGGATTTGTGGTTCGGCCCTGCCTTTGGAGCCGGATGGCCTGTTCAAAAGATCTCGAAAAATCAATCTTAAATTGTGTGGTCAGCACTATGAAAAAAAATTTATTTATAGGAGTAGAGACTCCTTATAAATAAGTAAAATCCTAATAAAAATCTATTAGTTTAAGAAAATAATGAAATTCTAAAAAAATTGAAACTCTTTCATACTAGTTAACCACCTAGGTCAATGCCGTCCGACACAGGATGGCTCCCTCAAAAGTGGTACACTTTTCCAGTAGCAATCCTGTACCTCATCCAGTAGGCTATCCGGTGCCGGATGAGTGGTCAGGTGCTGCCTTTGGAGTTAGATGGCCTTTTTAGAAATTCTCGAAAAATCAATCTTGAATTCTGTGGTTAAGACTATGAAAAAGAATCTATTTATAGGAGTGGAGACTCCTTAGAAATAAGTAATTACCTAATATAAATCTCTTAGTTTAAGAAAAAAATAATCAAATGCTAATAAAATTGAATGTGTTTCATAATAGTCAACTGCCTAGGTCAATGCCGTCCGGCATGGGATGGCTCCCTCAAAAGTGGTACAGTTTTCCAATAGCAATCCGGTACCTCATCCGGCAGGCTATCCGGTGCCGGATGAGTGGTCTGGTGCTGCCTTTGGAGTCGGATGGCCTGTTGAGAAATTCTTGGAAAGTCAATCTTGAATTGTGTGGTTAAGACTATGAAAAAGAATCTATTTATAAGAGCAGAGACTCCTTACAAATAAGTAATTAACTAATAAAAATCTAACAAGAAAATAGAAACTTAATACAAAAAGAAGAAGTTTAAGAAAATAATCGAATTCTACTAAAATTGAAAGCCTTTGCTACTAGTCAACTGCCTAGGTTAATGCCGTCCGGCACATGATGGCTCCCTCAAAAGTTGTACAGTTTTCCAGTTGCAATCCGATACCTCATTCGACAGGCTATCCGGTGTCAGATGAATGGTCCGGTGCTCTGCCTTTGGAGATGGACGGCCTGTCTAGGAATTCTCGGAAAATCAATATCGAATTGTGTGATTAAGAATATGAAAAAAAATCTATTTATTGGAGTAGAGACTCCTTAAAAATAAGTAATTTCCTAATAAAAATCAAATAATAAAGTAGAAACTTAAAACAAAAAGAAGTAGTCTAAGAAAATAATCAAATTCTAATAAAATTGAGAGTCTTTTCTGCTAGTCAACTGTCGAGGTCAATGCCGTCTGGAACAGTATGCCTCCCCCAAAAGTAGTACAGTTTTCCAGTAGCAATCCAATACCTCATCGCCAGGTTATCCGGTGCCGGATGAGTGGTCAGGTTCTGCCTTTGGAGTCGGATGGCCTGTTTAGAAATTCTCAGAAAATCAATCATGAATTGTGTTGTTAAGACTATGAAAAAGTAGCTATTTATAGGAGTACAGACTCCTTACAAATAAATAATTCCCGAATAAAAATCTAGTCATAAAATAGAAACTTAAAACAAAAGGAAATAGTTTAAGAAAATTATCGATTGAAAGTATTTCTTACCAGTCACCTACCTTGGTTAATGCCATTCGGCACAGGATGACTCCCTCAAACGTTGTACAGCTTTCCAGTAACAATCCAGTACCTCATCCGGCAGGCTATTTAGTGCCGGATGAGTGGTCAAGTGCTGCCTTTGGACCTGGATGGCCAGTTCAGGAATTTTCCGTAAATCAATGTTGAATTGTGTGGATTAGACTATGAAAAAAAATCTATTTATAGGAGTACAGACTCCTTAAAAATTGGTAATTTCCTAATAAAAATGAAATAATAAAATAGAAACTTAATACAAAAAGAAGTAGTTTAAGAAAATAATAAAATTTTCATAAAATTCTAAGTCTTTTCTGCTTGTCAAATGCATAGGTCAATGTCGTCCAGGACAGTATGGCATCCACAAAAGTTGTTCAGTTTTCCATTAGCAATCCAGTATCTCCTCCGGCAGGCTATCCGGTGTTCGATGAGTGGTTCGATGCTGCCTTTGTAGCCGGATGGCCAGTTGAAAAATTCTCGAAAAATCAATCTTAAATTGTGTGGTCAGGACTGTGATAAAAAATTTATTTATAGGAGTAGAGACTCCTTATAAATAAGTAAAATCCTAATAAAAATCTATTAGTTTAAGAAAATAATGAAATTCTAAAAAAATTGAAACTCATTCATACTAGTTAACCACCTAGGTCAATGCCGTCCGACACAGGATGGCTCCCTCAAAAGTGGTACAGTTTTCTAGTAGCAATCCGGTACCTCATCTGGCAGGCTATCCGGTGCCGGATGAGTGGTCAGGTGCGGCCTTTGGAGTTGGATGGCCTGTTTAGAAATTCTCGAAAAATCAATCTTGAATTGTGTGGTTAAGACTATGAAAAAGAATCTATTTATAGGAGTAGAGTCTCCTTACAAATAAGTAATTACCTAATAAAAATCTCTTAGTGTAAGAAAATAATCAAATTCTCATAAAATTGAAAGTCTTTCATACTAGTCAACTACCAAGGTCAATGCCGTCTGGCACATTATGGCTCTCTCAAAAGTGGTATAGTTTTCCAGTAGCAATACGGTACTTCATCCGGCAGGCTATCCGGTGCCGGATGAGTGGTCTGGTGCTGCTTTTGGAGTCGGATGGCCTGTTGAGAAATTCTCGGAAAATGACTCTTGAATTGTGCGGTTAAGACTATGAAAAAGAATCTATTTATAGGAGTAGAGACTCCCTACAAATGGGTAATTACCTAATAGAAATCTAATATTAAAACAGAAACTTAATACAAAAAGAAGTAGTTTAAGAAAATAATCGAACTCTGATAAAATTGAAAGTCTTTGCTACCAGTCATTTGCCTAGGTCAATGCGGTCCGGCACAAGTTGGCTCCCTCAAAAGTTGTACAGTTTTCCAGTAGCAATGCGATACCTTATCCGGCAGGCTATCCGGTGCCGGATGAGTGGTCAGGTGCTGCCATTGGAGCCGGATGGCCTGTTCAAGAATTCTCGGAAAATCAATATTGAATTGTGTGGTTAAGACTATGAAAAAAAATCTATTTATGGGAGTTGAGACTCGTTACAAATAAGTAATTTCCTAATAAAAATCTAATAATAAAATAGAAAGTTAATACAAAAAGAGGTACTTTAAGAAAATAATCAATTTCTAAAAAAATTGAAAGTCATTTCTGCTAGTCAACTGCCTAGGTCAATGCCGTCCGGCACAGGATGGCTCCCACAAAAGATGTACAGTGTTCCAGTAGATATCCGGCACCTCATCCAGCAGGCTATCTGTTGTCAGATGAGTGGTTCGATGCTGCCTTTGGAGCCGGATGGCCTGTTCAGAAATTCTCGACAAATCAATCTTAAATTGTGTGGTTAGGACTATGAAAAAGAATCTATTTATAGGAGCAGAGACTCATTATAAATAAGTAATTACCCAATAAAAATCTCGAAGTTTAAGAAAATATCAAAATTCTAATAAAATTGAAAGTCATTCATACGAGTTAACTGCCTAGGTCAATGCCGCCCGGCACAGGATGGCTCCCTCAAAAGTGGTACAGTTTTCCAGTAGCAATCTGGTACCTCATCCGGCTGGCTATTGGTGCCGAATGAGTGGTCAGGTGCTACCTTTCGAGTCGGATGGCCTGTTGAGAAATTCTCGAAAAATCAATCTTGAATTGTGCGGTTAAGACTCTGAAAAAGAATCTATTTATAGGAGTAGAGACTTCGTAAAAATAAGTAATTACCTAATAAAAATCTAAGAATAAAACAAAAACATTATACAAAAAGAAGTAGTTTAAGAAATTAATCAAATTCTTATAAAATTAAAAGTCTTTGCCACCAGTCAACTGCCTAGGTCAATGCCGTTCGGCACAAGATGGCTCCCTCAAATGTTGTACAGTTTTCCAGTAGCAATCCGGTACTTCTTCCGGTACGCTATCCAGTGTCGGATGAGTCGTTCGGTGCTGCTTTTGGAGCCGGATGGCCTGTTAAAAAAATCTCGAAAAATCTGTCTTAAATTGTGTGGTGAGGAGTATGAAAATTTTTTTTTATTGGAGTAGAGACTCTTTACAAATAAGTAATTACCCAATAAAAATGAATTAGTTTAAGAAAATAATGAAATTCTAAAAAAATTGAAAGTCTTTGATACTAGTCAATCACCTAGGTTAATGTCGTCCGGCACACGATGGCTCCCTCAAAAGTGGCACAGTTTTCCAGTAGCAATCGGGTACCTCATCCGGCAGGCTATCCGGTGTCGGATGAGTGGTCAGGTGCGGCCTTTGGAGTTGGATGGCCTTTTTAGAAATTCTCGAAAAATCAATCTTGAATTGTGTGGTTAAGACTATGAAAAAGAATCTTTTGATTGGAGTAGAGATTCCTTACAAATAATTAATTACCTAAGAAAAATCTATTAGTTTAAGAAAATAATCAAATTTTTTAAAAAATTAAAGTCTTTGATACTAGTCAACCACCTAGGTTAATGGCATCCTCAAAAGTTGTTCAGTTTTCCAGTAGCAATCCGATATCTCATCCGGCAGGCTATCAGGTGTTGGATGAGTGGTTCGGTGCTGCCTTTGTTGCCGGATGGCCAGTTCAAAAATTCTCAAAAAATCAATCTCAAATTGTGTGGAGAGGACTGTGATAAAAATTTTATTTATAGGAGTAGAGACTCCTTATAAATAAGTAAAATCATAATAAAAATCTATTAGTTTAAGACAATAATGAAATTCTAAAAAAATTGAGAGTCTTTTCTGCTAGTCAACTGCCTAGGTCAATGCCGTTTGGAATAGTATGCCTCCCTCAAAAGTGGTACAGTCTTCCAGCAGCAATCCAATACCTCATCGCCAGGTTATCCGGTGCCGGATGAGTGGTCAAGATCTGCCTTTGGAGTTGGATGGCCTGTTTAGAAATTCTCAGAAAATCAATCATGAATTGTGTTATTAAGACTATGAAAAAGTAGCTATTTATAGGAGTACAGACTCCTTACAAATAAGTAATTACCTAATAAAAATCTAGTCATAAAATAGAAACTTAATACAAAAGGAAGTAGTTTAAGAAAATTATCGAATTCCAATAAAATTGAAAGTCTTTCCTACAAGTCACCTGCCTAGGTTAATGCTGTCCATTACAGGATGAGTCCCTTAAACGTTGCACAGCTTTCCAGTAACAATCTGGTACCTCATCCGGCAGGCAATTCAGTGCCGGATGAGTGGTCAAGTGCTGCTTTTGGACCTGGATGGCTTGTTCAGGAATTTTCCGTAAATCAATATTGAATTGTGTGGATTAGACTATGAAAAAAAAATCTATTTATAGGAGTACACACTCCTTAAAAATAAGTAATTTCCTAATAAAAATGAAATAATAAAATAGAAACTTAATACAAAAAGAAGTAGTTTAAAAAAATAATCAAATTTTAATAAAATTCAAAGTCTTTACTACTTGTTAACTGCATAGGTCAATGCCATCCGAGACAGTATGGCATCCTCAAAAGTTGTTCAGTTTTCTAGTAGCAATCCGGTATCTCATCCGGCAGGCTATCCGGTGTTGGATGAGTGGTTCGGTGCTACCTTTGGAGCCGGATGGACTGTTCAAAAATTCTTGAAAAATCAATCTTAAATTGTGTGGTCAGGACTGTGATAAAACTTTTATTTATAGGAGTAGAGACTCCTTATAAATAAGTAAAATCATAATAAAAATCTATTAGTTTAAGAAAATAATGAAATTCTAAAAAAATTCAAACTCTTTGATACTAGTCAACTACCTAGGTCAATGCCGTCCGGCATAGGATGGCTCCCTCAAAAGTGGTACAGTTTTCCAGTAGCAATCCGGTACCTCATCCCGCAGGCTATTTGGTGCCGGATTAGTGGTCAGGTGCTGCCTTTGGAGTTGGATGGCCTTTTTAGAAATTTTGGAAAAATGAATCTTGAATTCTATGGTTAAGACTATGAAAAAGAATCTATTTATAGGAGTAGAGACTCCTTAGAAATAAGTAATTACCTAATATAAATCTCTTAGTTTAAGAAAATAATCAAATTCTCTTAAAATTGAATGTGTTTCATAATAGTCAACTGCCTAGGTTAATGCCGTCCGGCATAGGATGGCTCCCTCAAAAGTGGTACAATTTTCCAATAGCAATCCGGTACCTCATCCGGCAGGCTATCCGGTGCCGGATGAGTGGTCTGGTGCTGCCTTTGGAGTCGGATGGCCTGTTGAGAAATTCTTGGAAAATCAATCTTGAATTGTGCGGTTAAGACTATGAAAAAGAATCTATTTATAAGAGTAGAGACTCCTTACAAATAAGTAATTACCTAATAAAAATCTAATAATAAAACAGAAACTTAATACAAAAAGAAGTAGTTTAAGAAAATAATCGAATTCTTATAAAATTGAAAGTCTTTGCTACCAGTCATTTGCCTATATCAATGTCGTCCGATATACGATGGCTCCCCCAAAAGTTGTACAGTTTTCCAGTAGCAATCTGGTACCTCATCCAGCAGGCTATCCGGTGCCGGATGAGTGTTCAGATGCTGCCTTTGGAGTCGGATGGCCTGTTCAGGAATTTTCGGAAAATCAATATTCTATTGTGTGGTTAAGACTATGAAAAATAATCTATTTATAAAAGTAGAGACTCCTTACAATTTCCTAATAAGAATCTAATAAGAAAATAGAAACTTCATACAAAGAGAAGTAGTTAAAGAAAATAATCGAATTCTAATAAAATTGAAAGCCTTTGCTACTAGTCAACTGCCTAGGTTAATGCCGTCCGGCACATGATGGCTCCCTCAAAAGTTGTACAGTTTTCCAGTTGCAATCCGATACCTCATCTGACAGGCTATCCGGTGTCAGATGAGTGGTCTGGTGCTCTGCCTTTGGAGATGGATGGCCTGTCTAGGAATTCTCGGAAAATCAATATCAAATTGTGTGATTAAGACTATGAAAAAAAATCTATTTATAGGAGTAGAGACTCCTTAAAAATAAGTAATTTCCTAATAAAAATCAAATAATAAAATAGAAACTTAATACGAAAACAAGTAGTCTAAGAAAATAATCAAATTCTAATAAAATTGAGAGTCTTTTTTGCTAGTCAACTGCCTAGGTCAATGCCGTCTGGAACAGTATGCCTCCCTTAAAAGTAGTACAGTTTTCCAGCAGCAATCCAATACCTCATCGCCAGGTTATCCGATGCCGGATGAGTGGTCAAGATCTGCCTTTGGAGTTGGATGGCCTGTTTAGAAATTCTCAGAAAATCAATCATGAATTGTGTTATTAAGACTATGAAAAAGTAGCAATTTATAGGAGTACAGACTCCTTACAAATAAGTAATTAAATATAAAAATCTAGTCATAAAATAGAAACTTAATACAAAAGGAAGTAGTTTAAGAAAATTATCGAATTCTAATAAAATTGAAAGTCTTTCTTACAAGTTACCTGGCTAGGATAATGCTGTCCATTATAGGATGAGTCCCTTAAACGTTGCACAGCTTTCCAGTAACAATCTGGTACCTCATCCGGCAAGCAATTCAGTGCCGGATGAGTGGTCAAGTGCTGCTTTTGGACCTGGATGGCCTGTTCAGGAATTTTCCGTAAATCAATATTGAATTGTGTGGATTAGACTATGAAAAAAAATCTATTTATAGGAGTACACACTCCTTAAATATAAGTAATTTCCTAATAAAAATGAAATAATAAAATAGAAACTTAATACAAAAAGAAGTAGTTTAAGAAAATAATCAAATTCTAATAAAATTCAAACTCTTTACTACTTGTTAACTGCAAAGGTCAATGCCATCCGAGATAGTAAGGCATCCTCAAAAGTTGTTCAGTTTTCCAGTAGCAATCCGGTATCTCATCCGGTAGGCTATCCGGTGTTGGATGAGTGGTTCGGAGCTGCCTTTGGAGCCGGATGGCCAGATCAAAAATTCTTGAAAAATCAATCTTAAATTGTGTGGTCAGGACTGTGATAAAACTTTTATTTATAGGAGTAGAGACTCCTTATAAATAAGTAAAATCATAATAAAAATCTATTAGTTTAAGAAAATAATGAAATTCTAAAAAAATTCAAACAATTTGATACTAGTCAACCACCTAGGTCAATGCCGTCCGGCACAGGATGGCTCCCTCAAAAGTGGTACAGTTTTCCAGTGGCAATCCGGTACCTCATCCCGCAGGCTATTTGGTGCCGGATTAGTGGTCGGGTGCTGCCTTTGGAGTTGGATGGCCTTTTTAGAAATTTTTGAAAAATTAATCTTGAATTCTGTGGTTAAGACTATGAAAAAGAATCTATTTATAGGAGTAGAGACTCCTTAGAAATAAGTAATTACCTAATATAAATCTCTCAGTTTAAGAAAATAATCAAATTCTCTTAAAATTGAATGTGTTTCATAATAGTCAACTGCCCAGGTCAATGCCGTCCGGCATAGGATGGCTCCCTCAAAAGTGGTACAGTTTTCCAATAGCAATCCAGTACCTCGTCCGGCAGGCTATCCGGTGCCGGATGAGTGGTCTGGTGCTGCCTTTGGAGTCGGATGGCCTGTTGAGAAATTCTTGG
>JAOXNR010000185.1:0-11469 GCA_028571225.1 Parsonsia alboflavescens | reverse complement strand
ACCTGAACCTCAAGATGCACATAATACTGAGCTTAATGTCATCGGTGAGATAGACATGTATTAGAATAATGGTTCCCCAATGAGAGGAGATACCAAAATAGAGAGTATCTAGTCTCGAGGCCATGCAATACATGATTGATTTAATATATAGGTTTCATACCTGAACCTTAAGATGAACATAATACTAAGCTTAATGTCATCGGTGAGATAGACATGTATTAGAATAATGGTTCCCCGATGAGAGGAGATACCAAAATAGGTGGAGAGCCCAAACACTCCTTTGTTTACTAAAAGCAACATCACATTCAAAACCAAATATACTTTTTAGGATTAGTAATTACCAAGTGACTTTTCAACAAACCTAGATAAGAATCTATTCAGGGCAACAATCCTTCTAGATAGGCATTGCACTTCTTTCACAAATTTAGGTCTTTGCATATCCATCGAGGCTTTAATATTCTTCAGGTTAGCTTCAATTCCCCTTTGGGACACTATGTAACCTAAAAATTTTCCAGCTTCTTTACCGATGGAACATTTCTTTGGATTGAACTTTAATCCATATTACATTATAGTCTTAAAAGATTCTTCTAAATCAACAAAAATGCCTTCTTGGGATCGGGACTTGAATACAATATCATTGACAAAATCTTGAACGTTTCGTTCCAACCGAACAACAAACATTCTTATGTGATTCCTCTTGATTGAGGATGAAGAAACAATCAAAAGATAGAAATGACTCATCAAAAATTCATGGGGATTAGATTGACCTTTGTATTGATCTACAATAACCAACCTCTTGATTTGTATTAAGGAAACTATACCTTCTAAATTATCCCATCTCTTAATAAATCTTGTATTTCAACCTTATAGCTTTTGCCTTCTTTAGTCCAAAATATCTTCGTTTTTGTACAATTGGTGTATATGATTCGGGAACTCCTAGGCGATGTTCAACAAATGATCGTGGAATAGATCCTTAGAAACTTTATGTTTGAGATGAGCCACATGGATTTGAAATTCTTCAAGCTATGTTGCTGACTTAATCCGATCTTTTTCATCATCATCATTCAGGGAAGATGTTGAAACTTCAACCATTGGCTTGACACTGGAAATGGCTGTCAGATAACAAGTATGTGTAGCCTGAACATCTCCTCTGATAGTGTAAAACATATTGCTTGAAGGTACCATCAAAAGATTCTAGAATGTGTAAAAATGTGAGCTCTCATTAGATTAATACCAGGGCATCCCCATATGATGTGATGTGATTCTTGATGGATGAAGGTTTTTGGGTTCATATATTCAAAAATCAATGAAAGAAGAAGAACTCATCAAAGGTTCAAGGGTAATTAGATTGACCTTCGTTGGTGATTCAATAACAACCAATCTCTTGATTTGGTAGACAATTTAATACCTCACCCCAAAGTGATTGAATGCCCTAAGTGTAGTGGCCTAAAAACTCTAGAGGAACTCTTAAGAATACACATGAAAGATCAAGTTTGATTTTAAATTTGATTCACTCAAAGTGTTTACATGTTTGTAAATTGATTAAGATAAGGAACTATATATAGTTCCAAAGTCCCAAATTAACCTAATGATTTGTTCATAATGTAATTAGACACTTATAGCCTTAATACAAGGTCCAAATGACAAAAAGAAAGCATAAAAAAACAAAAAAGAATTCAAATTTGATTGGGCAGATCTGGCCTTGTCCGGTGTTGGTTGGTGCACCGAACAGGGAGCCGAATAACCGTAGAAGCTTGTCCGCTCCTTCAACCCTTTATAGCTGGGGTTTTTTATAGCTCTGTCAGACTGCGGTTGCAATCATTCACACCCCTCTTGGCTTCTTCTTGCAACCTTTCTTTCATGCTATGATGTGGCCTCAAGTTGTGCACCATTTGGACATGTTTTGGCAACTTTACACTTGTACTCAAGTCCTCTAAAATGTTATATAAGTCTTCAACCTTGAATACCATACAAAGCTCTTCAACAAGGGCTTCATCTACAAAGTTGACTTCTTGAAACATGGCATCATCATCAAGTTGTTCATTATTGATTTGCATCAATGCCATCCTGGCCTCTTAATCCTTGAATCCTCATTCTTGTATTTGAAATACAAGTCTATATAAAGGAACTTCATTGCATAGAGCTTGTATTTATTTAAGTTATCATTTGCAAGGCTATCATTTGAAGGCATCCAAAGACTCTCATACTCGTAATACAAGTCCTTATAAGTCTTCTTTCTTCCACGAGTATCATTCTTAAAACAATCTCCCTTTGATAGTATCCAAGTTGATCCAATCAAAGCTTGCTTGGCTCCTTGATACCTATGATGATGTTATATCCCAAAACTGAGTCCACAACTACAAATTCAAATTGCACCATAGTTTGATCTGGTCCCCCCTGAACCTTTAGATTAATAGTTCCCAATGCTACAGTATTTTCACCTAAAAAACCACTCAAAGGAATTTGATTAGATATAATTAGAGAATCATTAATGCCCATCTTGGAAGATGCAACATAACATAGAATGTTGGTCGTACTCCCTGTGTCCACCGGTATTCTCTTGACCAAACATTCATAGAAATAACCAAGGGAATGTCATAATTTACAACCACAGAACAATCAACCCTTTTCTCTTTTTCAGGTCTCTTAGCAGATTGAGAATGAACCCCTAAAATCATATCAATCACCCTTGGAGCTGAAGGGTGTTTAGAAGTTGGAGCCATTTCAGTATTTGGTTGAACATTGTTTATATACTGCTACAATTTTCCTTATTCAATTGCATTTTCAATCTCGTTTTGCAATTGATAGCATTCATCAGTGTGATGTCTCATATCCTGTGATACATGCAATATCTAGCTTGATGTTTTTTTTTTTGCACAAGAGTCTGAATAGGCTTCGGAAGATTCTATATACCAAAACTCTCAACTTGCTGCAAAATCATAGCCCGCGGAGCATTTAAAGACATGAAATTAGAATTATTGCAAGGACCACAATTTGGGTTCGATGGCTTGCCTTTACTTCCATTTACTCGGTCATCGAATCGCTTTTATTGAAACGAATTTGAACGTTAAGGTGGAGTAGAAGAACAATTATCCAATTGAGGAGTTGGCAAGGCTTTGGGCTTGAACTAAAAAAGAACTACCCAAAGGATGGGAAGAAGTATTGTTGGAGAAAGACTTCTAATATCCAAAATTGGCATTACCCAAAGGATGATTGAACTTTTGATTCTTTCCTCCACTAGTACAAGTATAGCTCTTTGTAAATTCTTTCATTTCATTTTGCCAAACCACTTTCTTAGAACACATAGATTGTTTTACTAGAATTAGCTCTAAAACCTGAGGTAACAATTTAGCACTAGTGGTTAGCATATTGGCATAAAGCTTTTCAAAATGCTTACCCATCTTCAAACCATGACAAAAACCTTCTATATAAACTACTTCATGACAATTCGATATCAATTGGGCTTCATCATTAAATCAATTCCAATATTCATTTAGAATCTCCTCCTTCCTTCGACAAATGTTCAATAGATGTGATTGGATCTTTAGTTGAATTGAACTCAAAGCAAATTGAAGAATGAACAACTCTTCCTGTTTAGCATATGAATCGATGCAATTATCATGTAAGGTAGAATACTAAACCAAAGCTTCACCAATGAAAGTCATAGAAAAATCCCCGAAATATAAAACATCATCAAGATCAAAGAAATTTAAAACAACATTATATTTTTCAAATGCCGTCAAGGATCTATTGAACCATCAAATTTGTCAAAGAAAGTAATTGAAGATACTTTGAAACTTTGCCACGACGAAGGTGCGAATGCAATGGTGTTGATGTGATTCTTGAAGGTAGAAGGTTTTAGGGTTCATACATTCAACAATCAAATTGAAGAAAAAAAAGAATTCTTCAAAAGGTTCAAGGGTAATTAGATTGACCTTTGTTGCAATTCAACAAGAATCAATCTCTTGATTTGGTAGAGAATTCAATACGTCACCCTAAAGTGATTGAATGTCCTAAATGAAGTGGTCTAAGAACCTTAAGAGGAACTCTGAAACACACTCATGAAAAATCATGTTTGATCTTAAAAATTTGATTCAAATTTAATGGAATAGTGTTTTTAAGATGTGTCTTCAAATTACAAAATAAGCGACTATATATAGTCTCAAACCCCTAGCTTAACCTAATAATTAGTGCATGAAGTCATTAGACACTTATAGCCTTACTACAAAGTCTAAATGACCAAAAGAAAACATCAAAAACACAAAAGAAATCCAATTGATCAAGCTGAGCCAGTGCCTGTTCGACGCCAGTTGGTGCATGGGAGACCCCTATTAGCTTAAATCAGTTGCTTGCTATCTGCAGCCGACCCCTATTGCTTGCTGTCCGACTTAGATTGCAGTTTTTCAACAACACTTGCCACCTTTCTCACCCTTTGTTCCATGCTTTGTTTTGCCTTCAATTTGTACTTTTTTGGGACTTGAACCAGGGTCTTTTAGGCACATTTCTAATCCTTCAATCTTCTCAAAAGACTCCTCAATGTTGCGAACATGGAACAACTTTGTTGTCGACTCAACTTGATCAGGTGTTGACCGCTCCATCATAGCTTCAAAGTCAAGTAGTTCTTCTTTGTCTTATACATATACCATCAACGAGTTCTTCATCAGTGAAGCCCTTGATCTCGTAATTGATCCAACTGGCATTGATGGGATTTGATCTCTATCATACCCCCTCTTCTCAAAAGGATTCATTCTCAAAACTTCGTCATCTACATCAAAAGGATAGAGATTACTAACATTAAATTTTTAACTAACTTGATATTTACCTTGAAGATCAACTTTGTAGGCACTGTCATTTGTCCTTTCAATGATTTGGAAGGGTACATCTCCCCTTTGATCAAGTTTAGTCCTCCGAGCTTGTGGAAATCTTTCTTTCCTCAAGTGAATGCACACCCAATCTCTCACTTCAAATCTCATAGGCCTTCTACCTTTGTTGTGATGATTGCCATAGCGTTGATTTTGCAATTGAATGTTCTCCTTAGCTTTCTTATGCATATGTTTCATCAATTCGTCCTTCCTTTTTCCATCTAAGCTATGTACTTTATTCAAAGGTAGAGGGATTAAATCTAGAGGAGTTAAAAGATTAAAACCATACACCAATTCAAAAGGAGAAATATAAGTAGAACAGTCCTCACATCTATTATAAGGAAACTCAATGAATGGTAAATAATTCTCCCAAGACTTCAAATTCTTTTTGATGATGGTAGGTCCCAAGGTCCTATTAACTACCTCCGTTTGGCCATCCATATGAGGGTGACATGTAGTAGAAAACAACAGTTTGGTTGTCAATTTCCCCCAAAGGACTTTCCAAAAGAAACTCAAGAATTTTGTATCTCTATCACCCACCATGGTTTTTGGAATGCCATGCAATCTAACAACTTCCTTAAAGAACATGTTAGCCACATTGTGAGCATCATCAACTTTAGAGCATGCAATGAAGTGAGCCATCTTTGAAAATATATCAACTATCACAATAATTAAGTCTTTACCTCTTCTATTCCTATGCAATCCAAGCACAAAATTCATAGATACATCTTCCCAATGAGCATTAGGTGCAGGGAAAGACATATAAAGACCATGTGGTTTAGGAGTAGATTTGGATTTCTTACAAACAATGTGATTTTCACATGCTTTCACTACATCTCTTTTCATGTGAGGCCAATAAAAATATTCTTGCAATATACTCAAAGTCTTAGAGATACCAAAATGTCCCATTAGACCTCCTCCAAGACTTTCAATGACAAACAATTTCCGCAAAAAACAATTAGGCACACATAACTTATCCTCTTTAAACAAATAACCATCTTGCAAATAAAACTTGTAACAAACACCTTTCCTTCATGCAAAAAACATATCCGTTATAAGTTCAAAACCAAGCAAATTTGCACCAAGAGTAGAGATCAAAGTGTACCTACATGAGAGTGCATCTGCCACAACATTTTCCTTACCTTGCTTGTATTTGATTACATAAGGAAACATCTCTATAAACTCCACCCATTTGGCATGTCGTTTGCTTAGCTTTGTTTCTCCTTTCAAGTGCTTGAGGGATTCATGATCGGTGTGTATCATTGATGGATATCAAGGAGCTATCAAGACATTGGAGAACTCATGAAAGCTACCATATGAGGAGTTTAGACGATTCAAGTTCAATTCTAAGGAAGATGGAGCTTCAAGAGGATATTCAATGAAGGGATTGAAGAGTTACAAGATGAAGAAGTTCATTTATGCCTATAAAGGCTTATACTTCAAGTATAAGCACAACACTTTGAAGAGGAAGATAGAAATGTTGGCATTGAAACAAAACAAAGAAGAACTACTTGATGTTCATGCCAAGATTAAACAAGTTATTCTTGAAGATGATTGACAAGTTGAAGAGCTTTGTAATGTATTCAAGAACGAAGACTTATATGAAGGATTAGAAGGCTTGAATACATTTCAAACATGCCTAAAGAATGTCCAAAATGTGTACCGATTGAAGGCAAATCAAAGCAGGCAAACAGAAAACGAACCAAGCCAAGAAAAAGGGGAAAAATGCCCAACCGATACAAGAACTGGTGTCGATGGAAGCAACACCTGCAAAGCCCAAAGTACTGGTTCTAACTAGCATTGGCACCAGTCCACCTACCGGTGCTGGTCAGCCCCTAGGCAACCCCACCAAAGTTTAAAATTTTGATGTTTTCTTAGTTTCTTATTGTTATTTTGACTATGTATTAAGGGTTAACATGTCTTTTGACCCTAAGAATGAATTATTAGATTAATTTAGGTTACTATATATAGTCCTTATATTTGTAATCCTGATGACACTTTTACAAACAATATGACACTTTGAATTGGATCAAATATCCTTCTTCTTGAGTGTTCTTCTAAAGACTCTTCTAGGGTTCTTAGTCTAACTCTCAAGGTTCTAAGACTCTTGTGGTCAATGATATCTAACTTGAACAACTTGATGAGTCTTGAGAATTGAATCTTCTATGTGATTGATCTTAAGTTGGGCCAAGATAATGAGGCACTTCTACTCGAGATCATATCATATTTTTGGTATTAGAGCTTAGGTTTTTATCAAGAGGTTTGCTTATCTTTAATAGCTTTCTTTGTTTAGCTTATAGATCTTATTTGTTTCTTTCATAATCTAAGGTCTATGAATACTTTTGTGTTTGTTCTTTTACATTAATTCTACTTCTTCTCTTATGATCCATTGTGATTGTGTGAACTGTGTCTAAGGCCAAAAACAAGAGCCAATTCAAATTGTTTGGTGATTCTACTTCTTCACCATCTCTCTCTCTCTCTCTCTCATTCAAAAAAAAAAAAAAAAGAGAAAGATCGAAGATCTCCAAATCTTATAATTTGAAAATCATATCAGTAAAAAGAAAGAAAATTTTGACATTGAGGTTTATCTACCATTTCTGAAGTGATTTCTATGTGCAAAGTTGATCAAATTAATGAATAGAGATTGAATTGTGATCAATTGAATTGAATTGCCTACTTGTCTACTCAAAATTTGTTATCGAAACACTTGAACGCATTGAAATTGATTGAAATTTGGATTACAACTTTTTGATATCAAGGTGAATCTCGGTCCCACACAAAATATATATATATATATAATATAAAAATAAGGACCCCACACGCTCTTGCTGTCTGGTCACATGAAGCTTCTGTTTTTTACTTTGGCCTGAAGATGGATTGTTTGGAAACAAACGACTTGCTGCACTCTCATCATATGAAAGATAACAATTGGTGTGATATATGTAATTGAGGAAATGAGACTACCCTTCAAACTCTTAGGGGTTGCAAAATAATAAAATATGTGCAGAGGTTATCGATTGATAGTCTGTAAATTTTTTGATACAGAGAGACATTTTATCTTAGGTAGACATGAATCTTTTTCAAAAAATGGGTGTCTCGATCTCATGGAGTACTGACTCATGTAGCTTGGTTTTGAAGGAATAAATTGTTATTCAATAAGGAGTTCATGTTTTGTTCTTTTTTCGTTTTTGGTAAATCGCCTTTGATAATGGAGGTTTTGACGGATCCTTACCCATTTATTAAAATAAAATAAATAAAAGTTACAATGTAAGGAAAACGTAATGAACCTTACCTCAAGAAAGGTGAAGATAAATCCATGTAAGCATAATGAGTTCTATATGATGCCATGAAGCTAACTATTTTAGATACAAATTGAAGGAAAGCCTAATGTATCTAACTATTATATTGAATATTGCTCCACAGGAGCCTTTGGTATGGGATCGGGTCATGTCCGGGATGACTCCAACATGAACCCTAGCATATGAAGTCCAACAAGTCGAGATTAGGACAACTAATAAACATGGTAACCTACTTAGCCATCCAAACTCTCACCAATTCTGATGACATAGTCGTGGAATCTTGAATATGTGATTTGACCAGAAAATTAATTTGGGAAACCTGCAAGGAACGGGAAAGTACAAGGCTGACGGACGTTTAGATACGTAACCGATTAACTATAAATGGGAGTTCTTTCTCAAGACATGTTGGGAGGTTCAAATGCTTAAGGGGTGCTCTGCGTGACCCCAATGATACCCGGGGAATAATTGCACCAAGTTCAATTAAGGGGTTGAGGATGATTAGTCACGATGATGCAACAGTGAAACAAGAAAGGATGTTGAAAATGTTAAAATGCTTGAATTGACTGGATCTCGTCTTAAATGATGAAAATTACTTGTTTTCTTTCACTTATGATTTGAAACTTTGATTTCATGTTTAACACTAGGAAGAGAATTTATGAAGTCAAATAAATGCAAACTGTTTGTGTTACGTGCAAAATTAGCCAGAAAATCCTCAAGCCCCTCCGTAGATATGAATTAATCTAAAATTGCCTTTGCTCATGAGATGTAAGATATGATTCCCGAGGACATGACATCACCACTGTATTGAAAAGCTTTTCTTGAAAAGATCCAAAAAAACTTTAGAATTACACTGGATAGTCACTTGCCTAGAATTTCTCTCCGGACATAGCCTCAAGCCCTTGGACAGTGTCTCCATCTCAGCCTTTAAGTTATTATTTCAGCAAATCCAACAATAAACTCACCATCTCCCTTTTCTTGATTCTCTTCGATGGAACTCTCCGCTCTCACCGTCTACATTCAGAACAAAAGTTTGCTGCAAATTATGATTTCCATTTCGCCATTTGTATAGTAGGCCTAACCGTTCTTAGCTGAGTATGATTTCCGAAACATCTCGGCACATAACTTAAATTATGCTTTGCTACCACCTCTGCTATGGAGTGTTTAACAGTCCCATAGAGTTGAGCTGAAGCTGAACCCTTGCCTTCATATAAAAATCTGTTGCGCCCTTTGCACCCCTCTCTGCAGACAAGGATTGTAATGAGAATTCTAGCTTCTTTGATGCTACTTGTCCTCCAAAAATGTATCATACCCGCCAGCGTATGACATCTGGTGGTATCCAGCCCCATCTAAACTCCCAATCTTCTCCATACAGTGTGAGTAACAGACAAGCAGATGATCCGGAGTTTCAACATGAATACCGCAGTGACACCTTGAAACAATAGCAAAGCCCACATGCTGCAACTTACTGTCCAGAGCCACAAACCCTTGCACTAGTAGACGCCACATAAAAACAGACCCGGATGAAGGAACGAACTTAATCCACACCCAATCCATAATTATACAGAGGCTGCTGGAGTCTTTCATCGAAGGAAGTTAACACGGATTTGAATTTAAAGACTCCAGAGGAAGTCAACTTCCAGATGTGCCTATCATGCTTTTCTATCAGGGGGTTCTTCACATAACGATGCCGGCAATAATTGCTTCAATAAAGCCAAATTCCATCCATCTTCATTCCAAACCTCGCGAATTTTAATATCCGGAAAGGATGTAGTAGAAACCCTTTCGCAAAGACGTCCCGTTAGAAGCCAATCTTCATACCAGAAGGAAGAACTTCCCTCACCTAAAATGACTCCCATATTATCTTGGACCTCTTTTGAAATAAGTTCCATGCGTCTCCAAATTCTGGAGGTACATCCAGATACCTGTGCCCCACCTCAGTAGCCATATTTAAATCGCATAAATCTTGCCCAAAGACAAGCTGAAGTACTAAGCCTCCAAATTCAACAGACTTACATGCACCATCCGGGCTACTCCAATGCCTTTTATTACCAGAATCATTAGCCCCCTATAAAAAGTTAGCAAATAATTGCTCAACATGATACACAACTCGATTGGGAGGATTAGTACCAGCCAACTTGTGCAAAACAATGGAGTTTACGAAGTTAATTTACCTCCCGTGGATAAAAATTTCCCTTGCCATCCAGCTATCCTTCCGGACAATTTCTGTGTCAGACCACTATAGTATGATATTTTATTCCTTCCAGCAAATAAATGAGAGGCAAATCTTTCTTCACAAACCTAGTCGTATTAGTGATCATAGCCAGCCTGAGCATATGACGCAGTTAGAAACAAAATCGGAAGATTGGTTCTTGTTCAGAAACTTGCAAACAAGAAACGAAAATAAAATCTGATCCAATTTTCCTTCTAATCAAACTTCAATGCAAGTAATTAGAAGACGAAAATTAAAATCAAGCGAAAATGAATTTTCGAAGTAGTCGAAAATCACAAAGCCGAGCAACTTTAATTCATCAAAACTGTCTGAAAAATAATCAGCCAAAAACGAAATTTAAAGGCAAAAACAAAACCTAACCCTAATCGGAAAGGAAAAGTAAAGAAATTGCGAAAAAAAAAACCCTAGAAAAATAGTAAATTACGAAACTGTCACTAAAAACTATAAAATTACGAAAATGCCACTGAAAACAGAAAATTGCCCAAAACACCATCGAAACGACTTCGGATGGCCGAAAAAAGCCTTGAATCATAGCATAGCTGTGACTTTGGTTCGTTGGGCAATTCCGAGTCACCCATTTAGATTTCAGCCCGATCCGCTCTCGTTTTAGTTGCCTCGAGAATCATGCTCGGCATCAATTCGGTGTTTCAAACAGCTTCTGTCCTCTTTTTCAAACGTTCTGAACGTTATGGAACTAATTGTGGAACCGAAACTTGCCTCGCATCTCTACGTCAGGCTCCCCCTCCTGAACGGAGCTTGTCCTCAAGCTCTGATTATCTCCATGGAAAGCCGTGAGATGCTACACATTGAAAACATTGGAGATGCTAAACTTGTCCAGTGACTCGGTAAGCATTGACGCCAAGTTTCTCCAAGATTTGGCATGGTCCAACCTTCCAGTCCCTTAGCTTGTGATATTCGCCAGCAGGATATCGCTCTCTGGACAGAGAGACCCAAACCAAATCACCTACCTAAAACTGGAGGACATCTCGCCTAGTCTGATCCTCGTGCAACTTGTACTGAGCATAAGCTTCCTCCAAGTTTGCCTTGACAGTTGCATGAATGGACTGTAGATCAACCA
>JAOXNR010000184.1:0-11470 GCA_028571225.1 Parsonsia alboflavescens | reverse complement strand
GGGGGGTTAAGAAAAGCCACATCGAATCTCTAAGCCGGGGGGAATCCTTTCTAATCATAAAAGCCGGCCTGCTGCAGTAATCTTGGCAACATCGAGAAACCCGGCTCCATCAACTCTAATCGAGAGGCCTTTGCCTCGGCCAAGGGTTTCGGATCATACAATGTGATCCGAGACCTCTCCAGTGAGACCCGAAGTAACACCCAGTGTAAGTGATGGCAACCGGGCATCAATATCTATATACACAGTATAAATATTAAAAAACATTCATAACCATAATTTAAACCAAGAGTTTCATATAAAATGAAGTAAAATACCTGCTATGTCTCAGACCATGGTACCTCACTCATGTCCTTATCTCCCCCGACCCAGCCAGTGACAAATTCATTGAACTCGTTGGTCTTCGTTTCCGCTTGAGATGCCTTGGTTTGGTCCCAGTCACCTTGGAGAATACTCTATAATTTGAGTTAGTTAAAAATCGATATTGTAACTTGAATAAATTAAATAGAGATCAATATTATTTTTAATTACTCACATAAAGTTATGTTCGAACGAGTGTGAAGCGGGCTCGGCAGGGGTAAAGTAATGAGGTCTCCCTCGTCGCTATCCGCAACTCCTCATAAACTGTTCTACATGATCGTCCTCGACGTAGTCTAATATGACATGCCCCCCTCCCCCCTGATCGAGTGCCTATCAGAAAATTTTAGTTAGATTATAAAATGGAAAAGTTATAAAATGCAAATTAATCATATAAAGAAAGTGAATTACCTCTCTAAACCTCCGGAGCTGCAAAAGGCATCCACCCGTGTCCAGTCGAGGGTGCAGGTGTCCACCACAAGAGCAAGAATCCCCCTAGGACCTTTTGCACCTCCACAGCAGGAGGAATCTCCATCCGCACCTCCAACACTGGAGTTGTCCTCACCGCTTTTGACCTCGGCTTCTTCTTTAGCCTCGACGACTCAATGTGATGCGTCGGGTCGGTGAAAGGTGATCATACAAGCGCAGCTGGGGCCTTGGCCTGATGTGTACGACCAAGCACCTAATAAGATGTACAAAAAAATCTTTAAAAAATAATAAAATGAACAAGTAACAGAGACTAAAATTTTCGAATTTGTGACCCAACTTTTACCTTAGTGGTGTCGTTGGGGACTATGGGAGATGATGGTGTCGGAGGAACCAATGGAACCACTGGATCCTCTCCCCGACAAACAGGTGCATTGACCTATTATTTAAAAAGAGAGTAACCATTTTAAAATTAAAAATTAGATAAAAAAAAACTGTAACTAAATTGAATACAGATTTGCAACCCAAATTTGACTTGCCTGGTGTCGTCGAGAATTATGGGAGATGCCAAGCAGGGGGTGGCCATCGGCTGGACTAAGACGTTAATGGAGTGCGTAACCTTCTTGGGCATGGGTGTAGCCAGCTCCCAGGAAGGGGAATCATGAAGTGGCAGAGCATCTCTGTGACTGTCATCCCTTTCTAGCATATCGAGGCGATGCTTGATATGCATGAGCCGCTCGAGGACCACATCCTAGGTCACCTCGATTTGCTTAAGCCACTGAACTGGCCAAAAGGACCTCGATCTTGCCTATAGATAGATCGGCCATCGTATTAAATTATAATTATAAAACCTAGTTAGATTACTTATTATGAGAATCGGGGGTTTTATTTGAATCGGAAGAGTTACAAACCTGACATCTACTCCACTCCTTTCTAGTCGGGCTAGGAGATGGATGCTTGCTCACCTGATCCTCAGCCGGAGGGCTCAATCGTGCGACCTCGATATGCGGACTCATAACCTAATTACAAGGCAAGCAAACCAGCAAAGTAACTATAATCACGTCCAATAGCATCGACTTCACTACTGTAACAACATAAAATCTCATGAGATACATATCATCCACTGGATCATATCGGATCTAATCAGACTGATCGAAAGATCTCGATCAATCCTTTCCTCAACCAGATCTCCATCAAGACGTGGGATCTAAAATAAAATAAAAGTCAAGTAATCATGATCTTCATATTTAGCATTATACAAAATCAACTTAAATTTTAAAAATTGTGATTAGTTTCACCCGATAGATCGGTGGAATCGACAATACCTGTCCGCACGCCTCCTAGAATGAGCTGGGCAGATAATTACTCCATCATGTAATTGCAATATGGGGGATACGAGCGAAAGCGGCCCAATACAACTACTGTCGCTCCAAAAGATCCATCGCGATGAACGGGAAGGTAGCACGCACTTGTAATTGGCAATTTAATTTAGTGATATTAACTAATTTAAAAATGAAAGTGAACATTGATAAGACATTAAGTAGCTCAATCCAGTCGACTGAGCTACCAAGCCAGGGATGTCAAAAGGCACGGTATCTCGGGCGTTGTGGATCTACGTGAGAGGGCCCACGTCTGACCTCATGCTGGGCGTCCTTATACATGTGTGGAAAGAAGGGATGAGAAGTGATCGTACGCCCACCACTAATTAAATATAAGATTAAAAAAATTTCAAATTAGTATCTAGAGAGTCTGAAAAACACAATTGATAGACGCATGTAAATAATAATATAAAAACTTACAAGCAACAGCCAAGGGTTGCCGTATAAGTGTCTCATCAGGAGTTCTCCAAGGTGGCCTGTTGATAGGAGTGCACCGTCATGCTCCACCCAAGCGTTCCCTATGGGAATGACTCTACAGTCTCTAGATCGTCTAATATCCTCCATACATAATTTGGGATGACTTCAGTCGGCTCTTGGGTGAGTATCTAATGACCTATGATGATGCTGTATGCCAGTTTGAGAGCATTATCAACTGGCAACTGTCCCGCGGCTATGGCCTGCCACCTTTACAAGACCACATCCGAAGTAACTGGATTGATCCCAATCAATTGAACCATGGCAGAATCCTCCGTCTATGGCCTCTCAATAATACTTGGGTCTACTATCCCATAACGTAGACCAGTGAGAAGAGCATACTCCTCGAGGTCCAGTTAATGTAACTGGCCCTCAATGAAGAACCACATCTCGTCGGGCCAGGCACCCTCCAAAACAACCTCCCATCTCAAGATATGCAAGGCAACCCCATCGTAGTATGCTCCATGGTAAGGGGGAAGATCCACCATGTATCTGAATGAGCCTGTCCTAAAATGTTCTAGTGCCCCATGGAGTCGTAACAGGTCCACAGTATATGTAATGGTCATGTACGCTAAACGTGCTCCCGTGAGGCATAATGGGATCGTGTTGGAACTGAAAGGTATAATGGCTAGGGTCCATATCTCTACAGTAATGAAACAAAGGAAACAGTTGATTAAAAAATTATCGTATAGTTAAACTTGCATTTTTTGAGATACAGTTAAAAAAGTGTATAAATTGGTGGGATGTAACACGATAAGTATCTCTCAAACCATGAAGACTGTCGCAGCACCATGTTTCCTTTGTGCACATGTACAAATGGATCCATCAGTGCTCTGAGTTAATCTACTGCAGCATCGATATTCTTACCAATGAAGCTTGTCAAAGAAGCCCATCTTTATTTTGCAAGACTGGTTTTCTTTTCGGCATGAGACATGCAAGTCTCGAGAGAGATGCTCTCAGCAAATTTCGGATTTACTAAACAGGAAGTATTGTATAGCTCATCGAAGTTGTTCTGGAGAGGAGTGCCAGATAGGATTATCTGTTGGTCTGTCAAAACTTTTTGCCAAAGCCTTCCACAATAGGTTGTTCTAATTCCTTGGTGTGTGACCTTCATCAAGTATTAGAATGCTAGGTATCTCAAGAATAATTTTTCTAAACTTCTTTACCTGCTGCCCCTTCTTACTTTCCCCCTGACATTTATGAAAGAGCTTCCAACTTATCAATATAGCTTCAACCAACTTAAATTCTTTTCGTTGAAATGAGGAAAATAGTTACCTTATTAGATCTGGTATTGTCGAAAGCTCATTGATTAGAGTAACTTCTCCCACAAAATCCATAGAACTCCTTTTGCAGTTTAATAATCCAATCCCCCGATCTACGGAAGAAAGGCACTAATGATTTGAAAATGTGTTCTATGGATTTTCGGGGAGAAGTTATTGAAATCAATGAACATTCGACAATACTTGACCTAATAATGTTACTATTTTGTGCCTATTTTGTCTTAGAATGGCTAAGCTAGAATCCAAGTGGGCAAAGGTGAAGTTGAACGGGGCTAAAATTTTTTTTTCAAGTCCAAGTTCAAAGGAAAATGACGTCGTTTTATAGTGAATGATGATTTTACCCCTCACGTGCAGTGCACGTGACACTCTCCACCATGTGAGTGGCTGGAAATTGACGTCGTTTCATAGTGAATGATGATTTTACCCCTCACGTGCAGTGCACGTGACACTCTCCACTATGTGAGTGGCTGGAAATTGATGGTTGGAATCATTCTAGCTATCCATAAAAACGTAAGGGACCGTTATGGCTTAAAAAAAAAAACAAAAAAAATTAAGGCACTAAACTGTTTTTTGGTACAAATCAAATCAACTAAAAACCCTAATTTATTTTTAAAAGATATATATATTAACAGTTTTCATTGTAATAATAGTATGAGAAAATAAAATACTTAATTAGATAATAAACTTTTAACACTTTCTTTCAGAAGATTTAGATAGATCATTGTTTTCTAAAAGATTATCGTTGTCCTTTTAGATAGATTTAATTAATTATGTGATGATTATAAATTATTTTCAAGCCATTTAATTTATATACTAAAGGATTAACTATATGTAATTAGTTATTTATCTATTTAATTTCGCAAGGATTAACCTTTTCATTTAAGATGGGATTCGTTTTAGATAAATTTAATTAATAATATAATTATAATTTATTTTTAAAAGATTTAAGTCATTTAATGCTTGTAGGTTTTCTAAAAGATTAATGAAAGATTAGGGGAGATTGCAATATCTATCTTTAGACATCTATTATCTTTCTTTTTTTAAAAAAAAGAAGTTAAAATATTTCATTTTATCTATATACAATAAAATAATTTATCAGAAACTTAAATGCAATATTGGTATCTATCTATAATATTTGTATGTAATATTGGTTGAGTTATCTAATGAAAATATTTTTAATTAAGAAAGTTTACTAAAAATAATTAAAAATGTTTCTGATTTAGTTTCAAAGGATATATATGAAAAAAAAAAAGTTAATTTTGGAAGATGCATTATTAGGTTTCTAAGTGTGTTTTTATTTTTTTTTTTTGGACAAAAAATTATAATCTCTAAAGTAAGTGAAAGAAAAAATCTAGCAAATATATATAAATATTTAATCTATTTTTAGAAGGGAAAATGTAATCTTCAAAAAAGGTAGATGAAATATGTGTACCTAAATTCTAAATTAACTCTCTAGATTAGATAATTTTTTAGATAATTTAATTATTTATATGGTTATAATTTATTTCAAAAGATTTAAATTAATCTGTATCGTTTTCTAAAAAATTAACTCTCTAGATTAGATTTAACTAATTAAATGATTTATTTTAAAAAGATTAAAATCATTTGTGGAATATTTAAAAAAAAAAACAAAAAATTCATTCAATCAGTGTGTGTGTTTAATTTTCACAAAAAAAAAGGCTATGATTTATTTTCAATAGATTTAATTTATATCAGTTTTATAAAATGTTTAAATTAAATTAATAACAGCAATAATTTATTTTCAAAAATTCATTTAATCCATATAGGATTCTAAATTATTTATGTTTTATTTTATATAATATATTTATTAATGCTAAACACTAAATAGATTGTGTTCTAATAGAAAAGACAAGTCTCGAAATCTGAAATATTTACTCTGCATAGATTTTAATATTAATAAAATAATTAAAAATATTACAGAGTTGATTTATAGTTTATGATGTTAGGATGAAGTTCAATTGTAGAAAATATTTCATTTTAACTATATATATAATAAAAGAATTTTCAAGAAAATTAAATTTAATATATATTGGCAACCAGAATATTGTTTGCAACAATTTTTTAGTAACTAAATTTTACTTAGAAGATTTACTAAAAACAACTGAAGAGTTTTTTTATTTAGTTCCAAAAGATTTTTATTAAATTATTTTTAAATTTGATAAAGAAGTAATTTTATTAGGTTTCTAAGCTTTTTATAGGAAAATTACTAATTCTATAATAAGTTAGAAAATCGAACTAATAGATATAAAAATAAATATTAACTAAATCAATTTAAAAATATTTAAATGGAAATTTTAATATAGAAGATAACTTAATATTAAAATGTTTAGATTAATTTTAATATGTTTTATGAAAAATAAAAGAAACTCAGTTAATTTGACTTCAATTATTTTATGTGGATTTCACTTAATGTTAAAAAACATTTGTAGGAACAATTTTGATTATATTAAAATTATTAAAATTTCATGAAAATATTTGTCTAATTCAATCGCAAAAGATTTTAAAAATTAAATTTTTATAGATGTAACTCTACCGTATTTCTAAGAATTTTCCTAATAATTTAATTTTAAAAGGTTCGTGTGCTTAAATAAACCAAAATGAGTTTTTTTTTTTCTAATTAATCATTTTTATATACAAATATTATATAAAAAAATCTTCATATATATAATAACATTATCAAACTATTTGAATAGGTTTCTTTTTTTATTTAAAATTATGTCTTTTATATATATATATATATATATATATATATATATATAGAACTATGCTAGGGAGGCACTCCCTTCGAAATGCAATTGACATCGTGCTAACGGTTACCCATTTTAAATCCTTCTATCAAAACGACGTCGTTTTGGTAAAACCCCAAATCCTCCTAACCCTCGATCTAACAATTCCATATCATCGATCCCCTAAAGGTGATTGATTTGCAACTAGCCGTGGAAAGAACCACCAGCAGCATAACTCGTCGAAGGAAGGACGCAACAGAAGTCTGCGAGGAAAAAAAAGCAAGAAAGATTGAGAGGTCAATCGCAGCAATGGTTCTTCGATTTTTCGGGTATCACTCCTCCGCTAACATGTTATATTTTTCTGCTTGTTAGGTTGCTGAAATTATGGACATGTAATTGCAGCTTTAATTCTACTGCTTTTTGTGTTGAAATCAATCCATCTGATTTTCCAAATACTGAAGAAATCATCATATGCAAATGATATTTTTCATCCCTTCTATGAATGCATGTAACGATTTTTCCTTTTGTGTTTATTGTGTAGATTAACTTTTTTGGTGCGTTATTAATTGGTTGAAATTGGTAGAACACTCGCATTTAATAAAAGATATGACAGTTTTTGAAGCTTTTGTCCTCCGGTTAAATCTTCAAGTTATTGGTTCTTTCTTTAGAGTATATTCTGCTTAATTGAATGTTTTCCGCAGAAGCTATGGAAGTTATTGATTATAGATTCAGCATCAAATGATTCCTATCTAAAAAGTTTATGAGTTAATAGATAATAAATATAAGCATTTAATAGAAAAACTCAAGAAATTGAAATTGAGAAGTATTCTTTTGCATACATAGTGTACTAAAAGAATTTTGCTTATTTGATGACATAAATAAAAAACTTGCTAGATGTCATACTACCTTGGCTGCAATATCATGATCATGAATTTCTGTTGCATTTTTTACCATTCTATTTGCAACATTGGGATCAAAAGCTGATGATTGAGCCTTAGTTTAATGCAGTAATATTATGGCAAGGATCTTCAATTACATCAGGGGTGGAAAAAGGAGTTATAGTGATATAGAGAAAAGGTTTAACGATGGTATTGGGAGATATAATACTACTGTTTTAAATATATATATATATATATTTATACAGTTCTTCTAACATGTGTGGCGCTGCACAGTGCCCTCCTGTGCCCCAAGTGAAACGAGGTCATTTTGTCTACCATTTCCCAAAAAAAAAAATCTGCAGCAAAGATGGGGTTACCAGAGCAGAGCAGATTTGCTCCACTGCCGCTCGATCCTCACAGCAACCTTCTTTCCTTGTAGATTAGCACCCCTCATCATTGCAGTGGCCACCCCTTGTCACTGGCAACCTACTCTTGCGACGCACACAGCAGAGATGGGTTTCTTAAGAAGAGTAGATCTGCAACCCCGCTACTCGATCATCACCGCAACCTCCCCTCGTCATCGACCCCCTCCTAAAGAGGTATCATTTGGTTCATCGCGAAGCACACCATCGGCTTCTTGGGTGCTCTTGCTTTGCTTTGATTTTTTTTTTTTTTTTTGAAAACGACATCATTCGTTGAATCACACACAAATTCGGTATGACACCGCACATAATAGAAAGACTATATATATTTATATACGGAAATGCAATAGTGTGCTGAGCACAACTTATAGAATGTTCACATTAAATCTCCAACGGTCAACTGTTATTTTTAAAATAAAATAAAATTTAATCAAGTAAACCTAAGGTTTAAATTATCCTTTTGACTTTAGTTTATAAAAAAAATTATCGCAAGCTCCCTTCCCTTCACAGCACCGAGCTCGCTTCACACCAAAGTTTCAAATCTACTACCACCACGACCAAATTGAATAGCAGCACCCTGCTCCCTGCACACCGAAGTTTTAGATCCACCACCCAAATTGAATACAGTCCTAAAAATTTCATACTGGAGAAGGAGAGAGAAGGGGAAGAAGGCTGATAGTGAGCTCCCCTCGCAGAACTGATGCACCCCTCGTGAGCCCTGGGTCACCCTCGCCCTACTGGACTTGGCCTACTGCCCCCCTTTTTTTTTTTTTTTAACAATCCGAGGCTACACAATGTCATTTAGGGATGGGGCACATAATCGGTCTGTGAGGTGCCACACCTTATAGAATGACTCTATATAATAAATATAAATATAAATAAATAAATATATATTTATTTATATAAACAAAAAGGATTCAATAAATTAGTTTAAAAAGATTTATTTATGAAAAAATTAAACAAATCTTTAAAAATGGTTAATTTGATTCAATTTACCCAACTGATTAATTTTAAAAGTATAGATTTAACTTATTTAGTCTTAATTGGTTGCTTTAAATATTCAAATTGTTTTGAATTTTTACTAAGATTTAATTCTAAAACCAATAAAAAAAATCTGTGTGTTATGAAAAAGAGAATTTACAAATTTATTGTTTTCTCTTGGGATTGAATTTTAATTCTATGGAAAAACTAATTTATCCCTAACAAAGCAACTAATTTAATTATAAATAGGAAGAAAAGGAAAATAAATAAAGTTTATCTTATTTGATTCTAACAAGATCCTTCTAAAAAAAATCATAATATTATATTCAATTTTGATTTTTTTTTAATATTTGTCGTGCATCGCACGAGGGCTCATACTATTATAAATTTATTTCATGACTTTAAAGGATTATATAATCAGAAGAAAGATAAAAACAAACAAAGATTTTATTAACTTTGAGAGTTTGCTTTACTGATAGATACTAATTAGATGGATTTATTATTTATTATTTATATATAAATAAATATAAATAATACTATATATTTTTATATATGTATTTGGTTATATCCTTTAAAAATATAATATTTATAACAACATAGGAATATGAAAAGTCTTTTTATATAAATTCATCCTTTGATATATAATTTAATTAATTATCTTTTAAAAAATGAATAGGTTAGGTGAATTCATTTATTTAATTATTATTTTTTGAAAAAATGAAAAGGTTAGGTGAATTCATTTATCTCAAAATATATGTTATATAATTTATTGAATTTTTAATCAAAAAAGAAAATTAAAAAGCATGGTGATGTGGCATGCCTGAGAGGTTAGAATCAATGAAAAAACTGAAGTTTTTGATAATTTGAAAGCTTTCTTTAAGTATGTGTAATAGATAATAAAAGCAAGTGCCTTGTAAGTTAGAGATTTGATTTAATAAAAAATTAAGAAATGCAATAAATTAAACCTCAAGTCTATCTAAATTAAATATCTTTTTGAAAAAAAGGGGATGAGCAACAAATCCAATCGTTTACAAAATAATAGTCTCCCGTTAGAAATTGCATATCCTATATTGATTTAATAAAATATTGTGGAGTGCATTTGACTTTCATATAAGTTCCTAATCTATAAATATTTATTAAACAATATTTTTAAAGAATATAACAAAATATAAAGAATATATACTGTACATATTCCCGCGAGTTCACAAACTAGTTAGAAGAAATGAAGAAGATCATCATGGAACTTTGCTGATGTTCTAAGGCAGGTCTCTTTTGCAATTTCTCCCCCCATACATTTCTAAACCTTATGTAGTCTTTTAGCAGAGAAACATAGGAATGATTACTATCAAAAGCCCACATGGACATAACTTGTCTTGAGATTTTTAATTAAGGCTAATTTGAAAGTATTGCATCTTAATTAATCATGTAAGCTTAATTAGAGGACACCCCAAATTGATTTTCTTTAAACTTCATCATTAGAATCTACTTTTTCTATTTTGGCTGGTTTATAGACCAAAATGACAAATTATGACCCAAAATACCAGAATATTGAACACTTTTCTGGTGCCAAGAAACCTACCACATATATATACATATATATATATATATATATTTATTTATATTTCCAAACACTATCTAATCCAAGAACATGAACAATTATCCCACCATTCTATAGAAAGGTAATAACAGTTATGCGTGGAGTATTAAAATTCATAAATCTTACATATTTAGGAATAGTGGATTACTAATAGATTTTTAAATTTTCTAATAATAATAATAAAAAAAGTTAGTAAAATTTGCTCAACATCAATTTGTAGGAAAAGTATCGATGTCTTGCAAACTTTTTATCGGTTAGGGGATGAGCAAACACACTCTATTGACTCTTCACCTACTGACCACAATATTTTTATTTGGATTTATAAATTAATGAATTAATAATTTTAATTATATATATGCAAATAATAATATTATGGTTCTTTAACTTCCTTCCAACCTAATCCACACACACAAACATTAACCTTAGCTAATCATCTTCTAACATTCGGGTCAAAAAGAATGTGAATCTTAAATAATGAAGCCCTCTTAGTTGATCCAAGTGGGCTATTTTTATATGTTCAATAATCAATACTCTTGGTTTTCCATTAATTACTAAGAATTTTTAAAAATCTTAAATATTAATGATGGGATTAGATAGGATTAATAACTAATTAATCTTTTAATTATTATTACTAACTATACGTATAGACACATGAGATTGGACATTCTAAATGGGATATGATTATATGATATAAGATTGTGACTGTGAGCTTGTCATGAAAAGGACTGATCACTGTTGAGGGGAAGATGATGACATTGTACCTCCTCAGAAATGCACCTTTTTCCTTTTCTGGTCTTTTACTTTTGCTTAAATTTTGTGCATTTTCCATTCTCCCTTTCTTCTGATTTTTCCTTGCAAGCAAAGAACTTTCCCCCATCAATATATATATATATATATATATATATATATATATATATATATACGGCAGTGTT
>JAOXNR010000183.1:0-11470 GCA_028571225.1 Parsonsia alboflavescens | reverse complement strand
TCAAATTAAGATACTTGTATATGAAATACAAGTCTCGTTCATAGCCTCATTGGGTAGTGTCCTTGGATATCCATCACATTATCAGCTTTTGTTGTCTAGGACTAGGGAATAGGGAAACTAAAAGAGGACTTCCCAATGGCCTGAGCAGTAGTCGAAACAAAAGAGAAAGCACCAGCAACGTCAGCAAGGCAGTCGGAAGGAGCTCGAAAAGAGAGTGACCTCCCTTGCTATCCTTGTTGTGAGTGAGAGAAGGAGTTCAATAACCATGTTGTCCTTATTGTTGTCAAAACAAAGAGAAGGAAAGGTTGTTGTCACATATTTTGAAACAAAAAGACTAAAGAAAATTCATTAGGAGTTAAAGAATGGAGAAATTTCCTACCAGTGGGAAGAATTCCCATAGTTCGCATAAGAGGTTGCAGGTCGCTATGAACCCAATAATGGTTCACACAGCATTTGGAATGAGCTGAGCTAGGCGAAAGTTCCAAAAACAGACTATATCGAAGAACAAAGGATGCGGGTAGGGCAACAGAATGCCTCCCTTGAGATTAGTCAAGTGAAGGACTATGCGTCCGACACGTCGACTGTTAGGATGCTTGGATTCCTGAGCGACAACTATGTCATCTTGGTTTAAACCCCTCTCCCTCCTAATCTAGAAAATCTGTGAGTGAATTAAAGAAAGAGGAAAGAGAAAAGAGAAAAGAGAAAAGACCTCTCGTTCGAAGGGATGATAGACTTTTCTCTTAACTCAAGGAGCCCTAGCGGTGACGGGAGGCAAGTAATATGCCACGTTTTCAAGGTGTATAGAAGGAAGAGCCCTAGAAATCTCTTCTGTATGATAAGAAGGGGTACTAGAAGAGGATGACTAGGTGAAGGATTCAGTAGACATTTTACCTTGAAAGGTGAGAAGATGGAAATTTTCAAAAAACGTAAAGAGGGAAACGAACATTCACTCATCGATTCTTGAGAAATTGTAAGGAGAAGTGTTATAACTTCAAAGGATTCACCGACAAAAAGAAAAAAGAGTTTGAGAAGGTAGCAGCTCGAGTTAGTTTTGTAAGGAAGAAGTTCTATTTGCAGAAAAGTGTTTTTGGTAAATCCTAAACTCTTCAAAGCTTGATAATTTATATATGAGAAGAAATCCTTTGGATTTCTGGAAAGTATCTAGCACATATGAATTGAGGTAATTGCTAAAAACGGATGAGGCACATCACCTCCAAAACTGGCCATTATAGAAAACTGCATGACTTCAAAAATCGGGACTTAAATATGGTAATTTAGGCTTCACGACCTTCGAGCTCATTGGGCTTAAAGGGTTTTAATGATGGGAGAAATTGGTACAACCCGGATGAATCAACCTAACCAAGCACTAACTTGAAAACCTAAAAGTCCGAATTGCAAGTCAAGAGGAAAAATGGATAACAACCTCTTCCTACCGACCTCCCAAGTCATCAACCTTTAAATGAGCTTAGGAGAGGTCTCACCAGACCTGACCTTAGACCCGGTGAGCTCTAATCCATCTCACACATCTTCGATGCCAGTCTATGATTCTTAACACATGCTATGAACCTATAATCACTCAACGCGGCATTCACAGGTAGGTCGTGAACGAGCTTGTAGCTTTCGACCAAAGATGTGCATGGCAAGGTATTCCAATTTATGGAAACTCCATGATTCTAGGAATATTGGCTTGGTACAATCTCACAATTATCCTAACTACCTACTTTCAAGTAATCGAAAGGCAACTTATTATTCGGAATATATCGAATCATACACTGTTCAAAGACAGATTCAATTGATTTACTCAACGATTACTTTCTTGGAATAATGACTTAGGCATCCAAGTTATGCTCAGGGTGACAGCCCACTCCGGAGATCTAATTTCTTCCCCCTCCGGTAGTGATTGCAAGCATTATTACCGTTCTGGGTGACCTGAAGATTGCTTCCGAGCTCCATCACTCATGTTACACATTTGTGTGCTGCTCAATGTTAGATTAATAAAATATTAATAAAGATATTACTCATGGTCTTTAACTATTATCGTTTAATATATTTTATATATTAAAATCTAAAAAGATAAACTAAACCCTATAAAAACTTGATCCTTCGGAGACACGTGTTAAATTTTTATTAGTGATAGGATTCCAAAATGAACTCCGAGTCACCCCACAGATCCTGATGACTTCAACGGTCAGCAACCTGTGAAAATGAAGAGAATACATTCTGGAGTGGGCTATCACCGAGGGGAAGAGCTCCGATGCCTAAATGTTGGATATGCCCTAAGGACATATGATGATTTTACTTAGTTGGCATAACTTTGTATCATGATGCTATTTATATCATTATGTAATTTACTTTTATATCTACCTTTCATTAAATAAATTTTGTAATATAATTAGAATAGTTTTTTTTATTCTTAAAACTTCCATAGTTAAGTGTTATTGAGATTAGAATATCAATTACACATTGAGACTAGAATGTGTTGATTGATAACAACCGTCATGGATATGAGATATCAAATCATCACATAGGTACACGTAGAGTATCGTGTACTGAATTGACTTGACATGAAATCACTTCATGGATTGTTATATGAGCGTCATGAGTGATTTCATTGCGATACTTATGTCTCATCTTTTGACTTGAGGTCATCAGAGATTCCTACATGAAAGATTGCATACTTTCATATTGGCAAACGTCACTCTTAACCGAGTGGACAATAAACGCATGTATTGATTATGTCCTAATTTGTGTTGTGGAATGTTGAATGAAAACGATAGGATTGTCCCTCTTATATAACAAAAGAGTGATGTCTAGCATTCTTTGTTGAGTAAGATTATGAAATGCATGGCCATGCTCGATTAAGTAGATATGAGAAATTTATCATATTCTATTGAGTTAATCTACTCGGGGTTGAGAATTGAGAAATTGAACTTTACGAGTATGACAAGTTCCATGACTCGTATTCAATTATGACTTCCTGGACAAAGAGATTAAGACATGTTATTTTTATCACAGAAGGTTTTGTCTTGTCACCGACATTCTCATTAATTGGATTACAATAAGCGTGTGTTGCTAGACACCGCTTATTGTATAGGACATTAAATATTGTTTATGTCAAATGCCAATTTTAAGAGGACCTATTGGGTCACATATTTAGAACGTATCGCTTAATGGGTAGTATCTGGTTTAGGGTCTAAAAGTAATTAGCTAAAGTTATTTAGGCTAATTCAGAAATAGGAATTAACCAAAATATAATTAATAGTTAATTATGTGACTGAATTGTATTTTTCCAGGTTCAATGAATCTAGACGAAATTATAATTCAATACTTTCAGATAGACTTCTTGTTTTTTAATTCAAATTAGAATTAGAAATGAGATTGATTTATCTAAAAGACTTCTTATCACGAAGTTTTCTAGGGTTTTGAGATTGAATGCTAATTTTTTATTTTATTTTATTCATATCAGTCTTTTTCTATCAGAGCTTTTGCGAAGAAAAAAAACAGTGAGTTCAGAAAAACAGAAAACAAGAAAAACATATATTCACGATTGAAGCTAGCAATTCAATAGTGTATATTCCGTTGCCTTGTTCTTGATTGGAAGCGGACGTTTGTGTGATGAAGTAGAGGCAAAGGTCGGAGATTTTTGTTGGTGATTACAGACAAGAGATTCTGACGTTCATCTTCTGTGTGAGAATTCAAAAAAAGCTAATGTCAGTACCGTCTCTAGACTCTCTCCAATCAATGCCTGGAGGAGGTCTATTTGTGGCCTTCCTTGGACTAAGTTAGTATTCTGAGTGTAATCTAGGGTAAGAACAATTCTTAGGGAGATTATTCTGTTGTCTGTTACTTAGAATTCCTTAGTTACTCTTTTTTGTCACTAATTGTGTATTTTCATTAAGTAAAGGAGAAAGTCCATTACCTCTTAGATTGCGGCTCTGCATTACATTACAGTAGGCAATTAGGAAAACTATGGGATTCTGTTGATTCTCGTCAATTGCTCCTAGAATCGTGGAGTTTTCCTTGGACAAGATATCTTGCCATTCACATCTCTGTTGAGAGCTACGAGCTAGTTAACCGACCTTCAGACCAACTTCACGACCTTCCTGTGGATGCTGAGAGTCTCGAACATCTCTTTTGGTGAGGTCACGCCAAGTGATCCTTGGTGAATGGGAATTGTTAGGAGTCGCGCACTATTGGTCGTGGCATGGAAGATTTATGAGTTTGATTGGAGCTTACCAGGTTGGAGGTCGTGATCTGGTAAACCTTTGCTCGAGCATATTTAGGAGGTTCAGTGACTCGGGAGGTCAATGGTAGCTGGTCATTGCCCACGTGTCCTCGTTAACTCTGTGAATCTGACTTTTAGGTATTTAGGGCATGGGGCTTTAGGCCCATTCGGATTGACTTTAATCTCGGTCCTATCCGTTTCGGTTAACTTGGCCAGGTCATACCTATTTCACCCATCATTACCCCCTTTTAAGTCCACCGATCTCAGAGGTCGTGGTGCCTAAATTACCATCTTTAAGTGGCAGCCACTAGTGGGTTCACCCATTCCTTTTCACTGCTTGCTTTAGGGGTACCTTACCATTCACGTCTCTAGTAGAGAGCTAGAAGTTGGCTAATAATTTTTCAGCTTCAAGCGGAGTCGCGCACAACTGTTCATGGCATGGAAAGTACATGAGTCGGATTGGGACTCACCAAGTCATAGTTCATGGTCTTGTCATGCCTCTATTGTTCTCATTTGGAGGTTAGTGACCTCAAGGTCCGTCACCTGGGAGGTCGATGGTAGGAGATCCTTGCCCACTCGTTCCTCGGGACCCGCTAGTCTGACTTTCAAGTATTAGAAATTACTATCTCTCAGTCGTGAGTCTGACCTTCAGGCGTCAAGAATCACCATCTCTAGGTCGAGGGCCTAACCTTCAGGTATTAGGGATTACCATCTCTAGGTCCTGGGCCTGACTTTTACGTATTACAGGCTACCATCTCCAAGTCAGAGGTCTGACTTGCATGCCATGAACTGTTCATGGCATGGAGAAAAGGGATCATCTCTAAGTCATGACCCTTGAAAGGTCGAGCCATGTTCTTGCAACTGCTTGTAAGGCGAAACTTCAGGTATTAAGAGTTACCATCTTTAGGTCGCGACTCTTGAAAGGTCATGCCGTTTTCTTACAACGGCTATTCCTAGAAGATGACAAGTTTCCTTAGTTTTGGAAAACTAATCGTCGGTCCAAAAATGGAAAGTTGCTCCGTTTCGGTTTTAGCAACATTCGACCCACTCCAGGCTTAAAGAATCTCTCCGTTTTATTTTTTTCAAGAAGAACTAAAGCTTTTTTAGCTTTTTGGATAGTTGACCTGCTTCAGCCCTTGAAGACTGACCAACTTTAGTAAATCAGAGGTTTCCTTACTCGCAAGGGTTTTTAACTCACAGAGCTTTCTGCTTAGAATTTCTTCTTCCTTTTCCGTCCGAGCATTTAGTTTCTTCAGGACAGCTACCTGAATTCTGAGACTTTACCTAGTGAGTTTTTTGACTTTTTCTTTGAAAAAATTGTATCTTTTGCGTCTTGTCACCCAGTCTCAACATGTCTAGTATGCCAACCTCATCATCTTCTGTGTCTAGCTCCCCCTCCTTCCAATCTGGAGAGATTGCAACTTCTTCTTCTTAGATTGACCTAGAAAACGTGGTCTTTTATCTTCGCTCAGTGTTGGCTAGGGCACGAGCACCTTCCATTAAAACTCAGACCTTTGAGCTTTTTGAGATAGAAGCTAGTTTTATATCTCCTTTTCTAAATCCCAACCTCGTTTTTAATATATATGGTGAGTGACGACTTGATAAAGGCGAGATAGTTGCCACCGACAGGCATGAGCGCAATTAGAATAAGCGTATTGGACATATAGTCCTTCTTAAGGGAGGAATTCTTCTTCCTCACCTTCATCCCCTATTTCTTGGCCTTGCCTACTTTTGGCGCTTCTCCTTAGCCCAAATTGTGCCCAACTCATTTCAAGTTTTGGTCGCTTTCATAACGACTAGTCATCTTTACCGATTTCTAGTTTCTCTAGAGTTCTTTAGGTGTGTCTTTAAATTAGGCATTTCATCGGCCTCCGAATCTTCCAACGGGTACCTTCAATTTATGTCCTGGTATAAGCTAGTACATCCCTTTCAGTCCTCTGTGGGGGAATGGAAACCCTTTTTCTATTTTGCTCATTTTCTAGATCATTTGGTTCGATCCGAGGCTTACTCAGATTGGAGCCTGAACCGCACATTCTTCAATGAGCTCCCTGCATTGTCTGTTAAACAGTCTGAACATAGGGATTTCCTGATGGAGCTGGTCAATTCAAATAGGCCCAAGGTGTTGTGAGCCACTTGAATTTGGAAAGCTATGGGGATATCCATCCCCTGCTGGACCAGCAGAGCATAATCTTCCTTCCGTTAGGAATACTATGGGGATATCCTCTTTTGGTAAGAAGCTTTCTCGTCTTTGCTGAATTTTTGCTTTTACCGACCTGCAATTCGGTACTAACAGTTTTTCCTTTTTTTGTCTTTGCAACAATGAGGGCCTCAACTTGGTTTCTTCCTTCTAAATCTTCCCCAACCCCTAGGGGTAAAGGTTAGGGCATCGTCGGTGCTTCTTTTGTTGGGACTCCTACTATTAAGATTCCCATTCCCCAAGGCAGGGGGAGAGCAATAGTAGTGGAGAGGACCAAGGGGCCACCAAACAAACCTCCATGACTGCAAGGATGGGCCCTTCTGACAGGCCTATTAGGATCACCAAATCCTCTTCTTTCTTCCCAGACAGCTAAAAAGGTTCTTTGAACTCATTTGGGAAGGGAAAAGCCCCAGCGGCTTCAGAGCCCAAAGTGGACTTCCTGGGCTACTTCACCAAGGAGGTCACCTCAAGTTTTAAAAGGTTAGGGAGCGCTGTTTTGGCTACCCATTCCTTTGAGGGGATGACAAGATGAGTCCCTGACCTTGCTATGGAACTCCCTACTCTAGTAGCCTCATGCTCAATGATTCTTGATAGAGTGTGCTTCTTCAGTTGACCAGGAAATCTTCCGGCAATTGACCGATGCGGAGGTCGAAAAGTTTACCGCCTCTCTTCACTCTGCAGTAAGTTTTTTTACCAAATTCTATATACTTGGCAATCGATTCCATCTTACTATTACTCTTGTGCTGACCTTCTTCCCTTTTTGTAGAATCATCTTCTTCTTGGCTTGCACCTAAGTGGGCAAGCCGAAAAGGCCAACTAGGACCGGGAGTTTGCCTCCTTGATTTTCGAGCATCAGGATGCCAAGGTCAGCCAGGGGAAGAAGGTTGCCAAGCTCATGGCTTCTGCTAAGCTATCCAAGGCCTTTGTTGACTATTCTAGCAAACTTCTAGATACATGTCAAAAGTAAATCACACAGACCCGTGCCAACAGTGCATCAATGTCCGAAGCTCTTGACAAGGCTGATTGGAGGAAAGTAGAGCAAGGGGTGCATATTAGGGAGCTTGAGGCAAAGTTGGCGGAGGTCTAGGGGCTTTCTGATGAGGATGGCAACATCTCAATGGAGAAGTTTGAGGAAGTCCCCACCTTCTAGAAGTATGTGGAATCTTTGATAAGACTTCAGATGATATCATTGTACACGGAGCTGGTGGATGAACTTAGAGAACTCAACTTGGGGATGAAGACCAACCTGACCTTCGATTCCACACTCTATCATCTAGAGTCGATTGTTCTTCTTCCTTGGCAATGGGAAAATGAAGAACCAGCTTCTCCAAAAGAGGTTGTTGCAACAGAGACCTTAGCTCAAGTCAGCTAAGCTGATGAGGGCCCTTCGAGTTAAGGGAAAGAACTTATGGAGGTCGCTCCTGAGGTTGAGAAGGTCTTGGATGTCACCCCTCGAGCCATGGTGACCCCTGAAGCTATTCCCATGTTTTGCGGTGTTGATTCCTTTGCCCAAATGTTTCCCCATCTTGTGCATGCTTATTTTGAGGAAGGGACTTGAAATTTTCCAAGCCTCTCTAATTATCTTTCGAGAAGCTTCTAATTGACCATGTTGTTGGTATACTTTGCAGATGTTTTAGGTGCTGTCCCTCTGAGCCGCTCTGACCCTATAGCTATTCTAGAATAGGAGAAGGAGGATAGCATGCCCCATATGCAAAGCCAACCCCGGATATAGCTCCGAACCTCTTCTTGTAGTAGCTGAGGACTTTATGCACTTGACTCTTTATAATTTTTTAATGTACTAAATATTTGCAGAGGTTTGTTTATGGCCTCTGTTTTCTATAACAGCTTTATCTTCTGTCAATGCCTTGCATCAACATTTGTAGTCTGAGCTTACATAATGCTTTAAATACGCTAAGGCAACCAACATGGAACAAGTATCCACATAAGGCTTAAAACTCTTAACTTTAATTTATGCTTTGTTCAAATTGGATTGTTGAGGTCTCCACGATGACCAGCTTCCCGAGCTCAATTGATATATCAACGAGGTCTGAAATGTCTTAGATGACCTTTAGGCAAAGAACTTCTTTATGTGGCATGAATTCCAAGGTCTTAGGAGTTGTTTTCCTTCGAGATCAATGAGCTTGTAGCTCCCTCCTTTATGAACTTCCTGGATTATATAAGGTCCTGCCCAGCTTTCTTGCAGCTTGGCCAGTTGCCCTTGTTTGCCAACATCTGACCTTTTAAGGACCATTTCTCCAATTGTGAAATGCCCTTCTTTCAATCTTTTGTTCAAAAAATTTGTTTCTTGCCTCTTGTAGACTCTATCTGCCTCCATTGCTTTATTCCTAACCTCTTCAAGGAGGTCGTGGTCTGCCCTTCTCTCCCCCTTGTTTAAGATTGAATTATATTCAGTCAATCTTAAAGACTTCATGCTAACCTTGACCGGTATCACTGCCTTTACGCCAAAGTACAAATTGAACGGCATTTCTCCAATAGCTTTTCCAGGCATGGTTCTGTATGCCCATAGTATACTTTTGATCTCATCCAGCCAACCAGTTTTGCTACCTTCCTTCTTAAGCTCGATGAGCCTTTTCTTGAGTCCTTCCAGGATGGTCCTATTTGTGACCTCGGCTAATCCAGTAGCTTGGGGGTAAGTTATAGAAGTCAGCCTCTGCTCAATGTTGAGGTTTTTGCAAAAGGTCTTGAATGGGTCACCAACTAATTGCCGCCTATTATCTGAGATGATAGCTCCAGGAATGCCAAACCTGCATACAATGTTCCTATATACAAAAGATTGAACCTTTGGCGATGACATCACTGCCGTTGGCTCTGCTTCAACCTATCTGGTGAAATACTTCATAGCAAAAATTAGGAACGTTACACCCCCAACTCCTTCGGGAATTGTCCTAGGATGTCAATGCCTCATATATCAAAAGGTACTGATGCGTTAATTGATTGGTACCTTGTGGGTGGCAGGTGTGACCTGTTCCCATGCAACTGGCAGCTCATGCACTTTTGTATGGTTTCTTAATGTCTAAGACCATTGAGCTCCAATAATATCCTATCCTCAGGATTTTCTTGGCGAGAGTGTTTGCTCTTATGTGTGATCCACATATTCCGCTATGTTTAATGACATATTGTCCTTCTCCCTGACTCAAGCATTTGAGCAATGGCCATGTGTATGACCTTTTGTATACCTAGCCTTCTCCTATTAGAACATAGCGATTTACCCATATTTGCACTTGGCAAGCTTCTTTTTGGTCCTGCTGTAGGTCTCCATGTTTGAGGAATATGTAGATTGGATACCTCCAGCCTGTCTAATCCTCTATAACCAAACTCTCCTCTTGAGTTATGCTAGGAGAGTGTAATAGTTGCATGAGTAGCTCGGCATTTGTTCATCTCGGTATACTTTGGATAGTGTGTCTACTTCTGAATTTTGCAGTCCGGGATTTTTCTCGATGAGGAAGTAGTCGAGCTTAGATACTATATAACTTGCTCTTTTGAGATATTTGATCATGTAATCTTCTCTAGCTTTGTATTCTCTAGCGACCTGGTTGGCTATGACTTGTGAATCGATTTGACATGCAGTCTCTGCATTTTAAGAGCTCTTATAAGTCTTAGGCCCACTAAGAGAGCTTCATACTCGAATTCATTATTCAAGGTTGGCAAGTTGTACTTCACAGAGTAAGGGATTCTCACTCCCTCAGGGCTAATGAGTACTATTCCCGCACCTAAATTTTCTTTCTCTAGGGAGCCATCTGAAGGGAAGGCCACAAATAGACCTCCTCCAGGTATTGATCGGAGGGAGTCTAGAGAGGGTACAGACATTGCCTTTTTCAATTTTTTAGAGAGAAGATGAACGTCGGAATCTGTTTATAGTCACTAGCAAAAGTCTCCAACCTTTGCCTCTACTTCCTCACATGAACGTCTGCTTCCAGTGTACGTCTCACGAACACAGCAACAGGATAAATGCAATTGAATTGCTAGATTCAATGGTGAATATTATTTTTCTCGGTTTTCAGTTTCTCTGAACTCTTTGTTTTTTTTTTTCTACACAAACACTCTGACAGGAAAAAAAAAAAAAAAAAACTCTACATAAAGAGAGAGGCGTCCTATTGAAAAACCCTTGAAGACTTCGTGATAAGAAGTCTTCTGAACCGATCCAACTCAAGGACTGATGCAGATCCTCTACCTCGGGATGCGGGCCTATCCAATAGTCTCGGAATGGGTTGAAACTTGACTGGGCAACTGGAAATGGCCCAACGAACAATTATCATGGCTTTGCCATGTTGTGAGAAGGTTTTCGGTCATCCGGGATCGAATTGATGGGTTTACGGGCATTTTTATGTTTTTTAAATTATTATTATTATGTTTTTTGTTATTATTATTATTTCCAAATCAGATTAGGATTCTTTTATTTAAATCCGATTAATATTCTTTTAATTAATTCCAAGTAGGTTTAGGATAGATTTAGGTTATAAGTATTTCGTTTTGTCTTAGTTTCATTGAAGCCTTGTTTTTCGACATTATTCCAAGAATCGAAATTCCTTTTCCTTCTATTTACTTTTGGTTTTGAATTGCAATTCAAGTTAGGCCAAAATAGTGAGTGATCACGCTAAACATCCAATGTTTCTTTTTCTTATTTGGTTGTTATCAAATAATTGCGGACGATCCAAAAATCGTCCTACATCAGTGACCAAATAGGTCCTCGTAAAATTGGCATTTAACAAAAATGATATTTAATGTCATGTACAATAAGCAGTGTCTATCAACACATTATTACTATCCAATTAACGTGAATGTCGGTGACAAAACAAAACCTTCCATGATAAAAAATAACATGTCTTAATCTCTTTGTCCAACAAGTCATAATTGAACACGAGTCATGGAACGTGTCATACTCATAAAGTTCAATATTTGAATTCTTAGCCCCAAGTAGATTAATTCAACTGAATAAGATAAATATTTCACATCTACTTATTCGAGCATGGCCATGCATTTCATAATCTCACTCAACCAAGAATGCTAGACATCACTCTCTTGTTATA
>JAOXNR010000182.1:0-11471 GCA_028571225.1 Parsonsia alboflavescens | reverse complement strand
ACTTGCTGCACTCCAGTGTTCAATTCCCACAGCAGATTTAATGGATGCCATTTCGGATGGGCTTGGGACTACCTTCCACCATTTTGTCCGGCGTTTGAGAGTAGGACTGAGGATGCTACGACCGTTGATTGACTAGGGCCGTTGTTGAAAGAGAAAGGGAACTTCAATTAGACAGAGGGGATGGTTAAGTTATTTCTCCTTGTGCAAATTTTACTGTGCATAATGCTTCTAGTAGTGGTAGAGGTAGAGAAAGAACTCCACGAGGTGAGACAAATTTTAATTACCAGGCTGGATCAAACTTCTCTAGTCATGGAATTCTGGGTCAGCCCCTCAGAATGGTAATTCAACTACTACTGGTACTCCTACTCCCTCCAATGCTACTTCATCAGTTATTTCAAGCAATTTTCGTATTGAGATTACGTTCTTCAATGGTCATGGGCTTGGTCATATAGAGATTGTTTGCCCTTCATCCAAAACCTTTCGTCCTAATCCCCTCAAATGAACCACAATCATGCCTCTGCTTCTCCAAATACTACCAATTCTTCTTTATTAGACAGGGGGTTCCACACAACCTTACAGCAGACTAGGGAAACCTTGCAATCCATTCAGATGATAATGGACCGGAAGAGACCATTCTTGGCAATGGTACGTCTCTATCTATCTCACGTATTGGATATTCTTCCTTCTCCATTAATGATCATTTATTTTCTTTGAATGATATTTCGTGTTTTGAAAATTCTATAGCCAATTTAATCTCTATTAGTTCCTTTACCAATTCCAAATAATGCTTCTGTCGAATTTTTATAAAACTCTACACAGAAAACCCTGGTGCGAGGACTGAATAAGGGTGGCCTTTATCAGATAGATCTTCTTGCATTATCTCACATGCCTCAATCACAAGTTACTTTGAAAACTTGGCGTGCTCATCTCGGTCATGCCTCATTACCTGTAATTCTTAAATTTTTGAATTTGCTGTATCCTGTTTTTCCCTTGCCAACAGTAGAAAACTGTCTTTTCCTGTTTCTCACTTGTGGGCTATTCATATTATTTCTATTTTCAATTATCCAAAAATGAATGTTTCATTTCTTAAATTTGTTAGAATTTTTTTAAGATATTAATGTCCCTATTTATAAGTCATTTGAGTTAACTTTTTTTCCCCTAATCATAAGTCATTGTTTTTTTTTTTTTGTTATTTTTTTTTTTAAGGAAAACCGTCCTAAGACGGGGGGTTAGGCATAGACCCCTACCCGTTTATTTAAAATGAGAACAGTGGCAGAGCCTTACAATGTGAGAAGAATAGAAGAACACTTCCAAGGCTAGCTAAAGAATGATCCTAGGGAAGAACTTGTCCAACATGGGCAGATCATATGCCTTTTTAATATGGTAAAGTTGCCAATTAATCTTGAGAATAATCTTCCTACTGCTGCTGAAGTCATCAGAATAGACTGAAGAACACCGAGCGGTCCAAATCTCATGGCAGATCATGGATGGAAGAAGCTTCACTAAGCTGCCCAGAAGCCGAGCATGAGTATTCCAACTGCGTAAGCTGTCTACCAGTGTTGTTGAGGAGCTCATTACTCCAAATGCTCTGTTGTAATGAGCCCAAGCTTTCACGGCTAGTTGGTAGTCCCCAAATAGATGCTCAATAGTCTCCCCAGATTGCCCACAATGGCAACGAGATGCAAGCTGGAATCCCAGACAAGAACGGATATCATAAGTTGCCAAAAAGTTCCTTCGCAGTTTCCACATGAAAATAGACCAAGAGAGTGGTATGTGCTGGTGGAAAAAGTTATCCTGCCTGCTATCACTCAGTTCCTCTTCCTCTAAAGCCGAAATACACTCCGAGATATTAAACCGACCATGGGAAGACAAATTCCAAATGTAACCTGTTGCCCCACCCTCTGTTTCTTGAACAATTAGAGGTTCAGCCCATTCCCATGCCTACAACATTCTCTTCCATATCCTGGATCCCTCAGCAATCGGCTCCACTCCAAGCTAAAAACCGTATTTCATCTTCAGGTATCGGGCCCACAGTGAGGTAGAAGAGCGAAACCTCCACCAAAGTTTAAAACTATAAGCAGTTATTGTTCTTTGGAGGGATGAGATCTCCAGTCCCCCTCTGTCATATGGCTGAGAGATGAGACTCCATGCACACCAATGCCTATTACTACCAAACTCCTAGTGGCCCCAGAAAAAGTTTGCAAATTGCCTCTCCACCTCTCGAATGACTTGCTGTGGAGGATTTGAGGCAGCCAATAAAGGACCACCTTACTCTGTCGAAAGCTTTTAGCATGTCAAATTTGAGAATCATATTTCCCCCCACGCACTTCTTATTCAAAGAATGAATTAGTTCAGAAGCTAGCAGAATATTATCAAAAATATTCCGACCCTTCACAAATCCCCCTTGATTCGGGCAAATTAGGTCAAGAAGTAATTCAGCAAGGCACAAGGAAATTACCTTCCCAATGACCTTGGAGGAAAAGTTGCATAAACTAATAGGCCTGAAATCTGCAAACATCTCCGGGTTTTCTTTTTTTGGGATGAGAACAATCTGTGTGGCAGTGAATTGTTGGGGCATTCGCATCCCAGACCAGAAATCCCAAACTGCTTGTAACATTTCAGGCTGGATAAGCTCCCAAAAGGTCGTGAAACACCTCCCTGGAAAGCCGTCAACACCAGCTGCAGTATCCCCGTCTAAACTGAAGACTATCGTGCGAACTTCCTCCAAACTTGGCAATGACGAAAGCTTTTTTTTAGTCTCTTGGGTGATCTTTGCTGTAATGGTAGATGTGAAGAGCCGAGAGTCTTGCTGGCATCCTGTTTCATCAGTAAGCAGCTCAGTGAAAAATCGCACCGCTTCCTGCTCTATGTTCGGTCTATCCATCAGCCAATTCCCTTCTGAATCCCTTATCTTGTGAATCTGTAGAGTTGCTTTCCTGGTATGCCAAAAACTCGAGAAATACGCCATGTTCCCTTCCCCTTCCTTGAGCCACTTGACCCTGGATTTTTGATGCCAAAAAACCTCTTGGTTCTGAAGATTATCTGCCCTAGCTTTGTGAAGTGCCTCTTGAGTGACTGTTGTTGTGTCCGCATATACTTCTCCTCAAGTATAGCAACCTGATTTTCTGCCTGCTGAACATTGGTTTTGATATTGCCAAAAGAGACTTTATTCCATTCTCTAAGAACTTTCTTTAACCGACACAGCTTCCCAACCAGTTGTTGCATCCCATTGCCATGGAGAGGCTGGTGCCAAGATTGTTCAACCACCCCTTGGAAATCCTTGTGACGAATCCACATGCATTGAAAACTGAAAATTCTCGTACTAGAAATTTCTGCCACCTCTGCAGTAATCATCAGCGGACAATGGTCTGATGGGAATCAGGGAAGGTGTTCCACTTTCATGCTATGAAAAGTGCTCTGCCAGCTTTTGTTAACTAGTATTCGGTCCAATCTTCGCCATAATAGGGGGTAAGTATTCCTGTACCATGTGTAACAGCTACCAAGATATGGTAAATCCAAAAGACTACAGTGCTCCAAACAATCATTGAATTCCCGAACAGGCCTGAGTGCCGGGGGAGTGCCTAAACATTCATCTATCCTCCGGACTACGTTAAAATCGCCACCCACCAACCATGGCCCCGAAATTATTGCTGAAACTTCAGCCATCTCCATCCACAGCCGTCTGCGATCAATATAGTCACAAGCCGTGTAAACAAAGGACATTATGCACACTTCCTCCAATCCCCTAAACTGCTCGATTGTACAAGAGACCATTTGGACAGAATCATGCATCATAGAGACCCGCAATTCCGAACATCAGAACAACCAGATTTTCCCATTCAAATTGGAGTAATAGTTAGGCAACTGAAGCTTATAGGCATAAAAGGAAATCTTAGAGGGATTAACCATCGGTTCTAAAACTGCCACTAATTGAAGCTTATAATGTAAGACATGAGATTTAGTTTATCCAGAGAATGACTGATACCTCATAAAACATTCTTCATATCGATTGATTGATGGATGGGCTGCGACGAGACTGTTGTATTGTGACGACACTTGAGGGGGGGATTTTTTTTATCTTTTTAAACATATTAGTCGGAATTGAATGTGCTTCATTGCTGGCTGGAATTTCCTCCAGGAGATACCCTCTTATCGGATTCCCAGTATTTTGGCCTGATGAGGAGTCTTCTGAGGAGCTTGATTGTGCATCCCTTGGGAGCACAGCTTCACAATCTGCAGCTAGAACATCTGCCTGTTTTTGCGCTGCTACGGTCTGCTGTTCGGCATAGGGCTGTGCCGTTCTATCCTCGATTGGTTCCACCTGTTCCGTGGGCCTCTGTTCTAGCTGATCTCCAGTCTTTGGAAGAGTTTCCTGAGTACCTGAGGGAAAATTTTCGCCAACAAGCGGCTGAGGTGCATATGGTGTGCTGTCATCAGGAATTGGCTGTCCAGATTCTAGGTTTCCTGGTTGATACTCATGTCATTCCATTCCCAATGGCTCTGCCGGTGCGTCTCTCTGAACCCCTTGGTGCTGCGGAATTGGTTTTGTGTCCTTAGCCTTCCAGACCTTCAAGCTCGTTTCTTTTTTTTTCCGATGATCAGTCCGTGGAACCGCCGGCACTGTTGGATTCTTCTGTACCCTCAGTTCTGGATGTTTCTCATGGCATGATTCTTCAGGGTGGCCAATCTTTTGCAGAAGACACAGTAACGCAGATTGTGCTCATATGTGATGCGCTGCCAAAACCCAGAATCCCCCTTGCTAATCCAAATTTCGCTCGGAAGGGTTTGCAGAAGATCTATTTCAATGCAGATGAGAGCAACACTTGGCCGAGATATGTTTATAGTTGGGGCATCAATTTTGAGGGGTTTTCCCACAACTGAGGCAAAAGAATGCAGTATCTCTTTTGCGAAGAAGTGTATAGGCAGGTCGGGAAAGGAGATCCAGGCCAGAATTGTCGATGGCTCCTCCTTCACATGGAACTGAGGCGTCCATTTTAATACTCTCATCGGAATTCCATTTAGCATCCATACACCTTTTAGCCATAGACGGCAGTAATCGTCTTCATGGGAGACTCGTATGAGGATATGAATGGCATCCAGCAACCCGATTGTGCAACTTCCTTTAACTCTGATCGTCAAGACTGCTTTACGGATATTGTCAAGAGATGGCTTCCCGTATGAGAACTTCCCAACCAGAGAGAGTTTGAAAGGAGCGGAGAGGGTGTCGACTTCCTCCTTGAAGAAGAAGAAAGCTGGTTCACCTTTAAACTGCTGTGAGATCTTCAGCGGGGCAATTGGAGGAATTTCTTCAGGACTGCTGGACTGTCCCTTGAAAAGAGAAGAGCATGAACCCTTTCGCCATTGAGGGGCGGCCACCGGAGGGGTGTGGGCTGGCGGCTTGGCAGCCGCCGTCTTGGGTGATGGCAGAAAGAAGCTGCCGCCTTCCTGAGCTAAAGCGGATGTCAAGAATTTCGGCTGTGTGCGCAGCAGCCTACAGTTTTCAAGAAATATCGGCTTTTTGAGTGTCCCTCTTTCTATTTGGATTTCTTGGAAGATGAATGCATATCTCATGTTTTAAATTAGTTAGAACTTTGTTAGATAGACATAAACGTGGCACGTAGATGTATCAGAACTATTAAAACAGTTATATATAATTGACATACAATTATATATAAATATATTAAAACTATTTGGTAATCCAAACCTCGGCATTGATTTCAGTTTTTATACAAATTGACCAAGTGATTTTCAGTTTTTGTAGAAATTATTTGGTAAATCAAATTGCATTCACTTTTTATCAAATTCACATTATATAAATTCAAATTTCATGAGAAGCCTTGCAGACTTGTATCTCTCCCCTTTTGGATTGTCAAGAGGAACTGCTCGGAGACCTTCTCTGAGTTCAGATATTGGTAGGCATGTTTGGCCAGCAAAATCATTGCTATCAGTGGCATCATATTCAAGGACTTCAACCCGAAGTAGAGCCAATTCTGGAGCACTTAGTGGAAATTGAAAATCCTCGTTCCATTTGGGTATCCAAGTATCCTCGGATACCCTTGTTCTCTTCATTACTGAGTCATATGGCATTCCTGAAATTCCTACCTTCAATATGTAAATGATTTTTATTAATCATTCAAGATGAAAATACATTTCTCTATGTAAAGGATAAATAAATTGATAATGTGATTTAGTCGAAAACCTAAGAGTAGAAATTGATAAGGTGAATTGCATATCACTAATTTATTAAAATCAACAAAATAACATATATCATGTATTATACATAGACGATGTATGTCATGACAAGGCATTTAGTAAGGGGTAAAAGCTACACAACAAAAAAATCTAGAGACAAAAGTCAAACAGTGATAAAGCATAAGGGCAAAAGTTGAAAAAACTAATATTTCTTTAATGAATTCCATTCGCTCTGACAAATGGGTTGGATGGAAGGGCATCTTGTATATGTTTTGAAAGTTTGAGGTTGTGACAGACTAATTTTGAAGTTGAAGGGCAAAATTTAAATTTGATTTATCATGAATCTTTTCTCATATGTTGAACTTACCTTAACAAAGAAATCAGGTGGGGAAAAAGTATCAAAATCCGTAGGACGGAAATCAAGGTGCCATCCATGGCCGATGTATACAGTTACCTGTGATATGAAGGAAATTAAAGGAAATTAAAGTAATTCCTCATAATTACTTTGATTTTCAAGGAAATTTTATTATGGAGTTTGAATTAGAAATATTAAGATTATGGAGTAATAGGATTGGTTGGTACAGAATCTAAATATGTGAAACAATTATTTGACTTTGAAAAAGTTACAAATAAAGTAGATTAATGACGGATGGAGAAGAAAATTCAAATCTTATTTTATGTATTGAAATGTGTTAGCCAGAACTAATTTGGAACAAAAACTTCCTCCTTAAGCAACAACTAATTTGAGACGGAGGGAGTATTATATTAGCATCTCCCTCTATATAAATATAGGATTTATATTTATTTTTGTGATACGATATGTAATTATTTTATTTTAAATATATATATATATTTATATTTATACATATTTATCTTCCTAAGGTACCCCAGAATACAAATGATTTTAAAAACTCCTCCCGAAAAAAAGTCTAAAGAAATATCGCATATTTAATTAACTCACCCTTAAAATCCTTTGGACAGGACGTCGGACTTTAGTATCAAAGATCTCATGGTCATTTAACAAAATGTCTGGTTTTTTCACATATCCACAACCACCATTAGCCCTAAACATTCCATGCATCAACCACAGTGATTTCCTAGATTCCTGAATCTGCAAATTTTATCAGAAAACTTGAACCGCTAGAGTTGGAGTAATTAACTAAGATTTACAAAAAATTAAATGAAAACTCCTGGACAGCTTAAAATAGAAATAGGGACATTTAATTTTGGGTGTATTCAGAAGTAGTAAATTACCTTCATATTAAATGCAACCATTTGCGCCCCATGGATCCAACCATTGTGGGATTTGAAATTGGATGAAAAGCGCATTGTCTTTCCAGGATTGATTCTCAAAAAATTTTGCTGGGTAAACCTACATGTTAGCAAAAATAGAAAACTTCATATATATGGTAATGAATTTTAGATATGCAAATGTTTTGGTTAATCAATTTTTAAATACCTAGCAAAATATGTATGCTCCTAATATACAAAACATAATCAAAACATTATCCAATATGTGGTTTGTACACCATTAAAAAATGGACATGTGATACCCTCTTTTGAAACAAGGATTTATATAAGTGATAAAATAGTCTCACTAACAACTCAAGGAAGTTTAGTATTTACAAACATCATTATCATTCTTTGGTTTCCGGGGGAAGTCCCTTGCGGGCGAAACCCCGCCCACAGGCACAGAGGCCTCTTGTGCCAGTGGGGGTAAATCGAGGGATGTGCACGAGAGGGCAGAGGACTGACGGAGAGGACGCAACGGGGGACAATGGCTATTGGCAGAGCCAACGTTTAGAGCTTACGTCCGACGGGTGTTAAACCCCCGCCTGTCGTTGGAGTTAACGAAACGTCACGTCAGCCTTACCAACTCGCCTATGCCCCTGGAGGCAAAACAGATGGAGTGGTAAAACAGATTCGTCTATGGCCGAATGAAGTTCAGTATATTTACAAGAAGCACTATTATATACACTTGAATGAATTTCAAGGGGAGCTCTATATAGTCATACCTCACAATTTCTCTAGTTAGGGTTTCTGAAGGCTTGTTCCATTCAAGTTCGTCGACAGTAAGAGCTTTCCCTCTCATATTAGGATTTACTTTGAGCCAATGATCGAGTAGACCACTTCCCTCCCCTGCATGAAAAGCAATCAATTGCCTGTACTGGGGCTCTTGATCTGTTTCATTAATATATTCAATCTCCTTTTTAACCTACATGCATAAAGGAAGTTATAAGTTGGCAATGAAGAAGATAAAGAAGAAGAATACATATGAAAGCGTTGCACAAACACACACACACACATATAGAGAGAGATCATTCTCACCTTATCATGATCATCATCAACTCTAGAATATTGCACTTGTATTCCGCAAGCCAAATCCAATTTGAAATAAGTTCTCTTGACTGTTTCCTTTTTAATTAACTCATTAGTTGATGACACAATGATCCTCAATTTCAACTGTTCTGGGGAAGGAAATTCATAAAAAGCTTCTGCCCCACGAACAAACAGCTTATCCCCAAAAGTTTCAATGATCATCTGAAATTTGGAAACGAAATGAATTTAAATATATATATATATATATATATATATATTTATATTTATATAGATATATTTATATTTATGTATATTTATATTTATATATAGGGAAATGGGAAATTTCGCACACACACCTGAGCTACTTTTGCTTGAAGATCTGGGGTGAGATGATCTTCAATTGTTATTATAAGAGGGTACTGAGAAGCAACAAATGCATGCTCTTTAATGGACCTCAAACATTTGATCAGCTTAACAGAAGTAGTCAATGTCCTGTATATGAAAATCTTTATTAAATAGATTCAAATTTGCAACCTTCTATTATATACTTGCCTCCTTAACCATTGTGCCAAATTACTTTTGATGTTAATATTAAGACTCGTTATATTTAAAGCCTATTATGAATCAAACTCGATGATATATATAGTTTATATAAAACGTATAGATAATTGAAATATTTTAAAATAATATAATAAAAAAAACTAAATGCATAATAATATGATAATATAAACAAAGAAATAATCTCCCTACATCGAGTCGTCATAAGTTATGATTTTGATGACACATTTATAAATTGTGCCTATAAAGGGGCATTGAGAAAAGTTTCTTTTTCCCATACACATGTATCGACAAATGTATAAAGAGTTATTGACCAGTTCAGTCCTCAAACTATACCCCTTAGGAAGCTTTGGTTCATAAAGTTTTTTTTGGCCAGTCTCCTTTTGGAAGCTTTGGTCCCTAAAGTTTTCTTTTTGGCCCATATAATCCTTAAACAATTTATTGGTGGCCATTTTAGTTCTTTCGATTCTGACTATCACCCTCAGTAGTCCCTGGAAGATGGCAAACTATGCCAAAATAGGACCACAGTGAATAGTTAAATGATGGAAATGCAGTCCCCATTTTGATCAGTTCACCGTTGATTTCAAATCTAGTGATATTTTTGAAAAATCTGATCAAAAGGACCAAAATGACCACCCATAAAATTATTTAAGGACTATAAGGGCCAAAAAAAAAACTTTAGAGACCAAAACTTCTTAAATGTGTATTGTTTAATTACTATACGAGGAAAAAAAAAATTTAGGAAAAAACCTTCTAAAGGAGTATAGTTTGAGGATTGAACAGACCAATAACTCAATAACTTCTCAAAACATCTTTTTGTGTCGAAAAATCAAATTCTTTCTCGATACACTCTATGTGTTGGAATATTCTATTTTTTTCGACACACTAGTATTAGGATATTGGTAAAATTATGCCGACACGTAGCTTCTGTGTCAAGAGAAGCAAATCTATGACAATTCACATTAAATGCGTCATCATAAACCATGTTTTTCTTGGCTCAAAATTATTTCATTCTTTTTTTTTCTTACACCAACTCGCTTCCTTAATCCTCCCTTGAGGACCAATAGTGACACCCCACCTACAATTATCGTGTTTCATACTCGAGATCTCTCGATCCAATGTGCTGCTGCTTACTACTAAACTAGCAAAACTTGACCAATATTATTTCAGTTGTATAAACACTTTCGGTGAGACTTCTCCAAACACACATATACCATGTCACCAATAAATAAGTAGTAAGAGATCATTTTTCTTGTAGTGGAGGTTTAGTATTGATAATCTAATACCTTTGTCTACAAGAAAAACATAAATGAAAATTGTTTTTCTTTAATTCGAAAAGATCCATGTGGAAAATTTTAATTAATTTAAATGGTAAGTAATTGTAATTTAAACTAGAAAGTTATTTTTCCAAATATTTTGATAGACTGCCTGAAAAAAAAAAAATATTACTGCAATATTTTATTTTTACAAAAATCTTGCTGTAATAGTACTGCTAAGCTCTTACTGTCCCGGTGTGACAATCACATCATCTTTTGTTGAATTAGGCCAAAGCTCCAAGTCGATCACCCTCACACCCATCTTTAGTGCTTCTATAATAGGCTCATCACTGGAATAAATGCCTACTAGATTACCAGTAGAAAAGGACTTATAATCAGTATAGATGAAGTAATGAGTCAATGGAGCATTCATGTCCTGATGGATCTGCAAAATGGAAAAATATATACATACATAATATTTTCTCTGTCCCAAATTGAATGTTTAATTTGGCTTTGATGATGGGAGGTTTGACTTTGTTTATTTATTTATTTATTCCTTTTAATGTGAGCTTATATATTAAAAACCTTTTTTTGAAAAAAAATATATATAACATTTAATTTTGAACCAATTGAGTATATTAATTTATAATGTTTAAATGCTTGATTTAGATGAATAAATTAACGAAGAAAAACAAATAAAATACCTTCAAATTTAGAGGAAGATTATAATTTCCCAAGAGATACTTGAAGAAGGCTTCTAGATTGAGACCCTTGGAACGACGATCAAGACTATTGAGAATGGTGTGAGCATCCTCTAAAGTTGCATTTTTCTCCTTCTGGACTTCAATCAAGAAGTTCCCGAGCTTTTCCACACTCATGTATCCTCCCTCGGAATACAATCTAAATATGTCTCCGATATCAGATGGCACATCCGCTAGACTCAATTCAAACCTTTTGAGGAAACGGAAGCAGGAAGATCTCAACATTAGGGAATGAGGCCTCTGGTTTTAGTTTGCTGAATTTGAGATTACATTTTTGAGGTGTTTTTATTATGGTTATATTCTCGGAGAAAAGTTTTGATACTTTGCTTGGCATTTGAATAAATGAAGGTATAACTTGAAGGCAACTTCAAGAAAATAATTGTAG
>JAOXNR010000181.1:0-11473 GCA_028571225.1 Parsonsia alboflavescens | reverse complement strand
ATGTAAAGGGGTTATACAGGATGGATTCATGGGTTAGGATTACGGTTAGGGGTGGGGGGTGAGGGTTGAAAATTGCACCATTCATAATCCAACAGCAACAATGCTAGGTTGTGATTTTATAGCTTCTAACCCCAACCCTCAACCTTCTTTAACCCTTCTTTAGTGGTGGATTGATCTCGAATTTGAGTTCAACCATAATCCATTGACATCCTTAAAAATATGCATTATTTTGGAAAGTCAATATGCCAATTGCAATTGCACTTTATCTAGGATAGGTAAATTTTATTTTGGTCCAAGATTAAGCTAGACCACAAGGTGGATTAATGTAGACCTTGGCATATCAGAATCTTTTACAAATAAAATCATACAATAATGGCTTATTTTGTACTTAGTGATTTATTTGTGTACATTATTTAGCTTGGGATCTTCTACAATTTTTCTGTGACATTTTCCGGTACACTTAGAAAACTTACACTTGTTTATAATTATTTTTGTAAGAATCTTTTATAAACTAAACCTTAACATGATAAGCAAACCCTTGGTGTATCTGATCTTTCAAGACACGTGCAAGTTTTCATTGTTCTCTTATATTATTTTACTCTACACTTGAATAATACAATATAAGTTGTTCATTAGTAAGAGTATAGTAAGTTAGGAACAAAATATTCGCATGAATATGATTATATAAGAATTTCAAAATAAAAATTTTCAATGTCAACCTCCTGACTTACTTTATAGTACAGGTGAGTAATGCAACTATTAGTTGCACATTGCAAAGAGTACAATGACACACACAATATCTTTGTGGTTCTCTTAGTCAAATAAAAATTTTTTCAATAAGATTGTTTTTTCCATACATTTTAAAGGATTTCCTGCTAAAATTGGGGGGTGGTTATGATTTTATTTATATTTATATATATATTTTTTAATATTAATTATTATTTTAATATTTTCTTATTAATAAAGAGCTAACCACAAACTTTTTACATGTAATTAATATGTCCCCTTTTTTTGTTATCTAGTACTTTTCTATGCTTCAATATTGAATCATTCTTAGGTTTCTTCCTCGTGTGCCCGTTGCCACTCTGCCCAACAAGGAAAATTTGCAAAGGGGGAAAAGATAGAGGGAGGAGTGGCATCTTATTCTCATCCCGTAGTTTTTTATTCCCTCTGCCTAGATCCCTCAAAGAGTCGTCTTTTTCCTCCAAGGCGATACGTGGCTGATGTAGCCGGAACTCTGTCAATGGGGGTGTTTTGAACTCCAACTAGATCACCGCATGAGCCATCCAAGAACCTTGCAAAGAGTAGCAGTCTCATGGGCAGGGATGTCTACCAATATCCTACACCGATGCTAAAGTTAGATATAGAGAGAGTGTGTGATGCTAAAAGATAGGAAGAGAGAGAAAGAGAGATGATCCTAGAAGATACCTGTTATATTGATTGCGGACCCTTTTATAGACAATCGCATAAAGAGTCCTTTATGTTTAATCTGATATGAGATTGATGTATGACTCCTTACTGTATTCCAATTGGTAACTCCATTTATATAAATAAATAAATAAATAAATATATATATATATTTATATAATAGAATTAGTGTATTTATATACTATAAGCATTCCCTAAAAAATAATAAAAATAAAATAGTATATTTATACATTATAAGCATCTCCAAAAATTAAATAAAACATAAAACAATATAGTGTGTTATTTATATGCAAACGGAGCGGGACGTGTAGGAGTGTGATGTGATGTCATGATTTTACGGCTACATGGCTGGTGTTGTCTCATGGTTTGCTGTGCTCGTTGTGGCCTTTAATCTTATGTTGCAACCCAGTGTGAATTTGGTAACTAGTGATGCAGGTTATGTGATTCAGCCTTGTGTGAGTGTGATAACTCATGATTCAGCCTATGTGATTGTGTGAGTGTGATAACTCATGATTCAGCCATGTTTGAGTGTGGTAACTCATGATTCAGCCTATCTGATTTGACCATGTATGTGTGGTAACTCATGATTTGGCCTATGATTAGACCTTGTGTGAGTGCGTAACTCATGATTCTGCTATTTAGGAGTGTTGTAACTCAAGATTTTGGCCTATGCGATTTAGCTGTGTGAGTATGGTACCTTATGATTTAGCTATGTTTATGTGATTGTATGTGTGGTAACTCATGATTCGGCCATTCTTGAGTATGGTAACTCATGATTCAGCCTACCTGATTCGACCATGTGTGTGGTAACTATTGATTCGTTTATGTGTAAGTGTGGTTGCTCATGATTCGATCTATGATTCAACCATGTGTGAGTGTGGTAACTCATGATTCGACTATGTAGGAGTGTTGTAACTCAATGATTTTGGCCTATGTGATTTGGCTATGTGAGTGTGGTACCTCATGATTCGATCATGTTTAGGCCTTGTGATTTGGGAATGTTAACTTATGATTCGGCCATGTTTCGACCTTGTGATTCAAGATTGTGGTAACTCATGTTTTTGCCTTGTGATTTGGGAGCGTTAACTTATGTTTCGAGCTTGTGATTTAGGGAGTGATAACTTATGATTAGGCCATGGTTCAGCCTTGTGATTCGAGAGTGTTAATTCATGACTCGTCCATGTTTCGGCCTTGTGATTCGGGATTGTATTAACTCGTGATTCGGGATTGTATTAACTCATGATTCGGCCATGTTTCAGCCTTGTGATTCTGGAGTGTTAACTCATGATTCGGTAATATTTCAGCCTTGTGATTTGGGAATGGTAACTCATGATTCCCACATTTCGGCCTTGCGATTTGGGACTGTGGTAACTCACGATTAGGCCATGTTTCGGCCTTGTGATTCCTGTGTGGTAACTCTTGATTCAAACATGTTTCAACCTTATGATTCAGGATTGTGATAACTCATGATTCGGCCATGTTTCAGCCTTGTGTGATTGTGGCCTTTAAACTCAGGTATCGACCCAGTCAGGATTCGCCCTATGTTTGCCTTATATGTATTGCATCTGTTGGCCGATAGGTAGAATCGACTCATGTCCGTTCTGTGTAGGGATGTGGGTTGCAGATACTAGATCATCATGCTTGCTTCTCGGTCTTTGTTTCTCTTTCTTCAAACTCTTCAAAATGCAAATTTGTTTATGCCCTCCATTATTGATTTTATGAACCGATGGATCATAAGATTCTGAATTACTGGATGAATTTTTTAAAATTTCTGGTGTAAATTCCATTGTAGACTGGAAGGTTTCCTTGAGGATCCATGGTTAGTTGGTTGTATGTGAGATTTGTGTGAGAGGAGAGATTTGGGTAAGCAATGGTGGGAGCCAAATGATGTAGCTGGAACTCTGCCAATGGGGCTCGATTGCACTCTGACTAGATCACCATGTAAGCCATCCAAGAACCCTGCAATGAGTGTAACTCTCATGGAAGGGGACATCTTCCAATATCCCTCTCTGATATTAAAGTCAGATATAGAGAGAAAAAGTGAGATGCTAAAATATAGGAAGAGAGAATATTCGAGAAGATACTTGTTATGTTGATTGTAAACCCTTTTATAAACAATCGTATAGAGAGTCCTTTGTATTTAATCAGATGTGGGATTGATGTATGACTACTTATTGTATTCCAATTAGTAATTAATTATATATATTAAATACAATTAGTATATTTATAAATTATAAGGATTTCCTAAAAATAATAAAAAAAAATAATGATAAGGGAATAGTGTATTTATACACTAGGGCCTAAAAGATCTGCTGAACGGTTTGATTATCTAAGCAAGTAGGTTTTGTCGTTTTGTCCTCTTTCCTGACTTCAGATTTGAATCTTAAAAAAACCTAACAAGAATTCTTCGAGAATGCTTGTAATCTTTTATGTGTACTAGCTTATTTTCATCTCTTCCTTTCTATTCTCCTCCTTCCCTCCAGTCAAGGCGGAACTCTCACGATGGTCGCGATGATGCTATTTCATCATCTAAGAAACCCTGACTCAGATCTTGACCTTTGATTCTTGTTTTTTAGGGAGTTTTGTTGGAGGAATATCTCCGTACTTCTTCAAGTGGATTTTTGGTTATCAGAATGCAATTTGCAGGTGGGGTTTTCTTGGGGACTGCTTTGATGCTTTTTCTTCATGATTTGAATGAGACTTTTGAAGGGATGACGGATAAAGAGTCCCTTCTGGCTGTCACATTTGCTATTTGCTTCTTGTGTTTGCTGACTGCATTATTCACTATGTTTACGGGAAGCCGAAGAATGGCTCATCTAATCATGGTGGTCTTGAGCTTCAAGATAACACTCATAATAGGAAAGGCGGGACACATTCTGAATCTCAATTTCACGTCAATGAAAATTCAGACGACCACTTGGCTAAGGCACCAGTTGTTTCTTTTCTCTGTGATAGTATCTTTCAAATTGTTGATCTGTATTTATATATCGTATTTGATGGCATTGCTATTGAAATGCAGAGGCTAATGCAGATACTTGGACAGATCTTGGATTGTCTACACAAAATATTTACAACTACTGCAATGGGAATAGCACTGCTGAGGATGATTACAGACCGCCAGCCCACTTCCATTTATGGATGCCGTAGGTTAATTCAAGGACAGTAGATTGGTTTGGGATTTGTGACGAAATTAATTGGACATTTTTACCCCTTGACTAATAGACATTGCATTGAAAAGATAGAACCAACGGTCGAACTGGATGGAGTACCCGTAATAGAAGGTTATAAAATGTTTAAGGATAATAAAGACAAAAAAAATCTTTCAAGATGTAATTAATTTTACTATTAAACTTTAAAGGTGAAATTGATTAATTTGCCAATTAAATATATTTGAATGAAAACGTTGTCAAGTTTATTAAGTGTTTTAAGAATATGTTTTTATAAATTATTTTTTATGTAGAATTTTTTATCTTAGAAGAGATTCGATAGTTTTTCGTGGTGAAATTGGTGTGATTTTAGCTTACCAAAATAACTATTTTTGCACATATTGGAGAGGTGATTTTTTTACCAACTTCCAACAACCGGATCAAGTTTATTCGGATGTCAAAAAATCCATTTAATCAATTCGATTAAGTAATCAAATATAATCAATTTGGAATGGATCGAATTAAATTGAACTGGTTGGAAATGATAAGATTGGATTCGATCTACCCTTGGGTAACCATAGAGTCATTTTGTATCAAGAAACCTTTTATACTCAACCTGAATACTCTTCGCAAATTAATATATATATATATATATATATATATATATTTATCTATATATATACGGATTTGCTAAGGTGCGCTCCGAAGCGTGCCTTAATGGGCGCTCCAACCGTTACCGTAATGGAATTTTTGCTCCGCTTGGTTGGTTGCATGAGCAATGTAGCAAAAATTCCGTTACGGTAACGGTTGGAGAGCGTATTGAGCGCGCATTAGCAAAACCGTACATATATATATATATATATATATTTATAGATATAAATAATCTTCAATAAAAAAAATTTATCTGCATAATAATTTATAAAATAAACTGTAAAAAAATAAATTAAACCTTACAAATACTTGATTAAATTTAAATATTTTTAAAATAAAAAGATATTTGACAGTTAATTTAAGATTGAATTATTTAAGTTTAGTTCAGGTCTTGGCCTATGTGGCTTGTAAGGAATTTTTTTCTTCTTTTTTTTAGCTATGTCTGGCCAGTTTAAAAGCACCTCAACATTATACTTAACTAAGAGGATGTTGGTGGGATTCGAATTTGAGACCTATAATCTAGCGCTCGCCACTTCACCCATTAGGGATGAGACGTCATGTAAGTTTGATTAGAAAGAACTTTTAACAACTTTGACATATTGAAATCAAATCCTTTTGGATCAAATTGATCTTTTTCTTGTGAGATTTCACCACATTCTTTTAGAATTCTTGTGTGACTTCAATTGGGTTTATAACTACATTGGCTAGAGTGTGGTGTAGTTCATAACTAGCTTGAATCTAACAATCAGTCTTGGAATTGTATCTAAGTTGGTGTGTTTGAAGGTGAGCTAAGAAGCATCGGATCACATCGAACAACAACAACAACAATAATCTGATGGAGAATTTATTCGTTTTGTGGAGGAATTAAAGAATAGATATTTAAAGTTGATATGTCCCATGGCAATCTTTAATTTTTAAAAAGTAAATATTATTGTAAAATGTATCTGGACAACCATTTTTATGTCCGAATTTTTAAAATTTAGATCAAATATTCTCAGAACTCAAAACTCCTAAAAGATGTTTTCAATTTTCCAACCCTTTCTTTTCTTTTCCATTTTTCTCCTTTTTCTCCTTCTTCATCGTCTTCCATTTTTCCGTTTCTCTCTCCTTCTTACATTCTTTTTCCTTTTTCCTTTCTTTTAGTTAGTAGCAACTCCGGTTGTGCGACTACCACCATTCATCAATATTCCTCAAGAATTAATTCTAGATTGAAGAGCACAAACACCCATTTTTTATGTTCTCTTACTCATCGTTTTTTTGTCCCCTGCGACTAACAAAAATCAATTCCCACCTCCCTTGCAACAATACAGAGAATTAAAAAGTGGAAGATGAACAAATGAGAAAGACTTCCAGTTGATCAATAAAAGGAGAGGAAGTTGAATGGGAAAATTATAATTCGGACTTCAAAACTGAAATTGAAAGAAAGATAGAAAAGGAGCATAGGATGAATTGGGTTTCTCTGAGATGAGGATGTCCTCGCAAGGCTGCGATCAAGATCTACAAGCCAAAATAAAAATTCAAACTTCGAAAGTTGCTTCTTTATACTCAAGAAGTTCCAAGGAACTCTCAGGTTCCTTCAACCAAAGATATAATCATTCTCCCCACATCGCATCATCCTGAGTCTATGATGCGGCAACTATGAGTTCCATGTCTTCGCAGATTAGGGTTCAATGAATCTACAAAATCTTTTAAATATTAAGGGAAAAAAAAATTTTGTAATTTCGGTCTAATAGTAAAGTTAATCATAAGCCAATCCAAATAGATGTTTAAAAGTTAAAAAATGAACCCTTATCCAAATATACTCAATATTGTGAAAAGTTAAACATAAAGGATAAGTATATATATTAAAATTTCAACACAAGAATTCATAAAGAGAAGAAAAAAAAAAACCCTATACCTGAAGTCAACTCCCAACTAATATGAAGAATGATGAGCGGGCAATGAGATCGCAATATTAAAATTAATGGCATGGCTACGCCTATTTCACAAGGACAGAGGTCAATAAAAAAAAAATCAAATAAATTCATAGAAATCAAACAAATATTTCCAAATTCATTCTATACGTAAGGCCATAACTTACATAAAAATATATAAAGTTAATTGATATATAAATATATATAAATATATTTATGAAAATGTTAATGTGTACTACGAAGCACACATTAACAATTGCTCCAATTAGGTCTCTAATGGTCAACTATCTTATTTTTTTAAAAAAATTTATTAAAATTTGGTCAACTATCTTATTTTTTTAAAAAAATTAATTAAAATTTAATCAATTACTTCTAGAGTTTAGTTTATTCTTTTAGGGTTTAATTTATAAAAAATATTTGAAAAAATAATTTTTTATAAAAGAATTTATTTTTTATTAACAACTAAGAGTTAACTTAGGGATTGAAGCATTTGTTGTTAAGCACACACTATCATTCCTTTCTCTCTCTACCGAAAATCCTTATTACTAAAACAAAAATATGCTCATCTCTAGAGCAAAAATGTTAATTACGTGAGGTATGTGAAGCAACAATATATTTCAATCCTAAATAAAAAAAGACACACACACACACACACACACACACATATATATATATATATATAGTAATTCTAAATGAATATTTTTTTTTGAGTGGTGTTGGGGAAGAAGGCAGAGAATTAGATTTAGGTCAAAATGGTTAGAAAATGCGTTCTCTTGTAAAGGCTCCCTCTCATAAGAAGAAGCGAATGCCTCCCTAGCAAGTTGGGGAGAGAACCCGAATAGCTAGCCTCGAAAAGCTTGCCTTCATTTAGCAAGATCAACCGGTTTATTTCCAAGTCGATAGAGAAAATGGTCGATTCTCCAAATACTTGGGTGGGGAAAATGCTGCCGAACTTGGACACCTTGTCATCTGTGAATTGATCGAGGTTTTTAGTCTGATGAGTTGAAGGGTTTCTCCGAGCACAAGGAGGCCCAAGTTCCCTGGAGGCAGACGGAGCCTCCGGCTGATGGCGGCTCGAAAGAGAAAGAAAGTGAAAAGAGAGATAAGAATGGAGTAGAGAAAACAGAGAGGGATGGCCATGGAGACATCGAAGGAGGAGGAAGCCATGACTTTTTTTTTGTTGGAGAGATAAGTGGAGAAATAAAAGAAGAAAGGCAAAGTTCTGCAAAAGAGAGTATGTGACAATAAAAAGAAGAAGATTCGCTTTTGTTCTCTAACCATTAGATTTAGGTAACAATGAATTTTTTTTTTTTTTTTTTTTAAAGTTCCTTTGGATAGTGGACCACCCTGGCCCAGCCTCCATCCAAGTGGGCTCAGTCCACGAAAGCCCACTTCTAAATGGATTTGATCTTGCCCACCCCATATATATAGGGGGTCCATGGACCCCTATGAGCACAAGCCCTAATTAACAGCCCTAGGTATGACTATGTGGTCAGTGTATAAGATCTTATCTTTATTCAGTTTCTAGGAAAACATTTTCCGCTATGGAGATAGATAGGAGCATGAAGTTAACCAAGTTTCACATGTAAAGTGCATAGTTTCATTGCATATAAGGTCTGCATGTCTTCTATTTCAAGATTATAGGATCCAAAAAATCTTTCACTAACCTGTAAACATCATGTAGAATCTATACAAGTGTGAATAGCTCTTAGATTTGGTTTTTTTGTAAAGAAAAAACAGGTTAATTACTCACCATAACCCTGAACTTATCCAAAATACTCACTTATGAACTTTACTAATTTTCGATGCACTCATAACCTCTATCTCTCAAACACTGTCGTCAACTTGGATCGTTAACTCACTAACGGTCAGACTCTTGTGCAATCCACTTGACATCTTTCAGGGCATTTTTGTTCTTCAACTACAACATAAAATCTCACAAAAAGACTTTTATTTTCTCAAATCTACAAATCTATTTAAAAAAATTTATCTCTGCTTTTGGGGGATCTTGCTTACGATATGAACAGAGTTGAGCAGTGTGTTGTGAAGCAGCAAAGGGCTTCGCAGAGGAAGACTAGATCTGGAGTTATACCAATATTGGGAAGTCATCGGTGCAGAAAGGAGCGGGTAGATCAAAACAAAAAGGTGCAGATTTTGAGCGATGAAGGCAAGTAATGTGCATTTGGCTTTAGATTTGAAGAAAAATACCAAATGTGTAATGGCATTAAGAACGGAGGACGTGAGGTTAAATGAAAAACAAGAGATCAAAACCAATCCATTGCATCTGATTAAGAAATTGTTTAACAAATAAGCATCGTCATTCCTATGAAATAATCTCATGACGTTCCTCTTCAATATCCCGCGGCTAAGAAAATCCAAGATAAAGGAGGCAATTTTGAAACAAGTGAAGATCACCAACAAAACATGCTTCTTGAAAATTGAATTAAGGTACTGTGGGTTGTCATCCAAGAAATATATGGCTGGCACATATCCACTATAAAGAAATAGAATGGGTGCAAAGATTGCAGACATGGGAATTTTCCAATCGGAGAATCACATGCAAGAGTTCAAAGTAGTCCATGGGATGGACTGCTTTGATACTTGAACCATTCATGCCTCAGAAATTCTACATAAATTAAATTTGGATTTGTAGAAAGAAGAGATCAAATTTTTTAAATTTTTTCCAGCCAACAAAGGTTTTAGGCTAGAGCAAAAAGCAAGGATTCAAGGAGAAAGATTCGAGAAAAGGTTTTAGACCTCAAAGATTTCGAAGAGGGAGTAAGGATTCGAGCAAAGATTCATCTGTGGAATTCATAATTTATCTTTGTTTTGTTTTTGTCTTCAACGAACAGTAAGAATTTGTGAGGAAAATGTCCTTTTGAACGCTATGTGGTCCACACATGTTTGCCTCTGTCAGTGAGTTGATGGTCTCGATTAATGGAAGTGTATAAGTGGATGTGTTTGAGAGATGGAGGCTACGTGTGGGTCAAAAATTAGTAAAGGGTCATATATAAGTATTATGGATAAGTTCAGGGTTATTATGATGGAAAATTAATCCCAAAAAACAAGTATATGAAGTAGTTTAACAATGAGTAAAGAGTTCTAACATGTGGCACCCCTAATATGCATGAAAGGTATAGATATGTTCCTTGTGTATTTTACTTGTCCTTTTCTTTCTCCCTTTCCTTTTCCATTATTATTTGAGTAATTGATATAGATATGTTTAACTTAGTGTAGAAGGTGAAACATCATGCTAAACACACAGATTGAAAAGGATTAGCCTATCAACATTGATGGATGTTATGATTGCTTGCTTTGGTTATTGCGTAAAGGTGTGGAAGAAGGATTTATAAAAAAACTCAACAAGAAGTATTATGTTATTTGCAAACAAGAGCTCAAAGATTCAAGTCAATTAAGTCTGGAAAAGAATTAAAAAAATTTTTTCATCAAGGTAAATTCCATACAATTCAAGCATTTCAATATATCTTATGATGATCCTTATTTTATCGTTGCATGATCATGACTTATCGTCCACAACCCCTTAACTAAACTTTGTGCAATTGTTAGCTAGGTACCATCGGGGTCATGCAGAGAACAACTCAAACATTTGAACCTCCCAACACGTCTTGAGAAGGAACCCAAATTTGTAGTTAATCAGATTCGTACCCAGGGGTTCGTGAGTCGGGTGCTTTCTCGTACCTTGTGGGTTCTCCAAATTAACTTTTTGGCCAGATCACACATTCAAGATTCTAGGACTACGTCATCAGAACAAGCAAGAATTCAGATGGCTAAATAGCTTACCATATCTATTAGTTGTCCTAGTCTCAACCTATTGGATTTCATATCATAGGATTCAAGTTTGAGTTTTCCCAAACATGACCCGATTCCATACCAAAGGCTCTCGTGGAGCATTGATCACTTGATTCAAAAGTATGGAATAAATCCCTTTTGATTGAGATCTTTTTAAAAAATGAGCTTGACTTGTTTGAAATAGGAATAGGGAGCCTATGTCATATAATGTGTGTAAATCTCATATCTCAAAAATGGAGAAGTACATGGTAAAATTTTCTTGAAGTCGGATTTATAATTTTAAAATAGTTCTTTTCGAAAATAAAGTTAAATAGAGAATTAAAAAGAGAGAATAAAGATGAGAAAGTTGTCAACAAGAAATAATCCGTAGGTCAATTGCCATGGGGATAATCATTGATCAAATAACAAAATTAAGTAGTTGATTTTAGAACTTGTCTTATCGCTCAAGTTCCTATCCTTTAAATAGATCTACTTCTCGTAGCGAGAAATAAAATCCCTAATCTAATCAATTAAACTTACGTCGTA
>JAOXNR010000180.1:0-11475 GCA_028571225.1 Parsonsia alboflavescens | reverse complement strand
GGCATAAAATAACCAGAATTATCAATAAATAACTCATTAAAAATTATATAAAACTAGTTATTTTATTGCCTTATCAATGGGCTCCTCGCTATGTCCTAATAGGAGATGACAAGATATACAGAAGGTCATACACTCGGCCATTACTCAAATGTCTAAGTCCAGGAGAAGGGCAATATGTCATTAAGAAGGTACACATCGGAATATGTGGATCACACATGGGAGCAAAGACTGTTGCCAAGAAAATACTGAGAACATGATATTATTGGCCCTCAATGGTTTTAGACATTGAGAAAAACATACAAAAATGCACGAGCTGCCAACTGCACAGGAACAAATAACATGTGCCTCCAACAAGGTACCAATCCATCAATGCATCAGTACCATTTGATATGAGGGGCATTGACATACTGGGACCTTTCCCAAAAGGACTGGGGGGTGTTCAGCTCCTAATTGTTGCCATGGAGTACTTCACCAAATGGGTTGAAGCAAAACCAATGGCGACCATCTCATCACCAAAAGTTCAGTCCTTTGTCTGGAGAAACATTGTATGCTGGTTTGGAATACCCCGAGCTATAATACCAGACAACAATAGATAGTTCATTGGCGACCCGTGCAGAGGTTAACCTCTATAGCTCATCCCCAAGCTAACGGGCTCACTAATTTCACAAATAGAAGTATCTTGGAAGAACTCAAGAAAAGACTCACTGAGCTTGAGAAAGAAGGTTGCAAAACTTCTTAGCCGGATGAGATTCCAAGTATTCTATGGGCTTACAAAAGAACTCCTAGAAAAGCTACTGGAGAAAAGCCATTCAACTTGTGCTTTGGGTCAGAGGTAGTGATGCCGGTCGAGGTCAGCGTGCAGTCTTTAAGACTGACTGAATATAATTCAGTCTTAAACAAGGGGGCGAGAAGGGCAAACCTTTACCTCCTCGAAGAGGTCCAAAACAAAGCAATGGAAGCAGACAAAACTTACAAAAGGCAGATGACAAATTTTTTCAACAAAAGAGTGAAAACAAGACATTTCACAGTTGGAGAAATGGTCCTCAAAAGGTCAGAAGTTGGCAAACAAGGTCAACTTACCAAGCTGCAAGAAAGTTGGGAAGGACCTTACATAGTTCAAGAAGTCCATAAAAGAGGCAGCTATAAACTCGTTGATCTTGAAGGAAGATAACTCCTGAATCCTTGGAACATTTGCAATTTGAGGAAGTTCTATGCCTAAAGCTGACTAAGACATTGCAGACCCCAAGAAGCTGATTTAAAAGACCTCGCCGAGCACCATGGCAAGCTTAACGACCTTACCAGTTTTTAGTTTGAGCAAGACATGAATTAAAGATAAGTTATTGCCCGTCTCTAAAGCTTATCAAGTCTTCATTCCGTGATATGTTGCCTTAAATTCAGTTTGCCTTAAGATTCAACAAGAAAGTAAAAGCAGAACACTTAGTAAAGCTGCCAATGTACGGCGTTGAAGAAAATGAAGGCATTATAGAAAACAGAGGCCACAAACAGACCCCTGTGAATATTTAATACATATGCAGAAATTATAAACAACCAAATGCATGAAGCCCTATTCTATTACAAAAAGTGGATAGCCTAAGGAGAAGGGGAAGAAAAGGAGCATGAAATCTCTACTAGCAAGCCTGATGAAGGACTTCTAAGCAGCTCATCCCTCTCAGTTCTCCGCAGAGTGGTAGCTCGAATCCTGTGGGCACCAACCTATATTCCCCAATGAGCAGGAGGAATAGAAACCTCTATAGAAACTTCAATGGTCAGGGTTGGGGCAGACACAACAGAGGAAGAAGCTTCATCGCTGCCCTCGGCTCCTGCTGTGGTGCCTCTACCGATGGGAACTGTGGTAGAAAGAGATCGATAGATAAAGCTCATGTCCTTCAGCACTACCAAAAAAAAAGAAAGAAATAGTCACCACAAAAGTTACAAAAGAAGTAATCAAAACCAGGGAAGTTCCTTATTGGAATTGGTTATCCTCAGGCTTGTCCTGAATGATCAGGGATTGCGTAGAAACCCTCTCCCTAAGCCAGCAGTGTTAAGGAAAGACCTTAGCCAAACCTCGGAGGTGCATCCCACCCAGGTCCTACCAGAATAGACCAGTCCTATTAGGAGGTCCCTATGCTACCTCAGATCAAAAGTCAAGTGGGGAAGCTTATTGAAAAAGGTCTGGTACAGATTCCAGCTTGGATACCTTTACACCATACTGTCAGGAAGGTGAGCGAAGAGGAAACGTGACTTCCACTCCCCCACTGGGCATTGGAAGGGACCCAATAATTGGTACCGAGGGACAAACTGGAGGTACCCTTTAGAGATGAAGGTCAAAGGGGTTTTAATTTAAAAAAGCACCTGAAGAGCTCCAAGGAGACATGAATTCTAAAGAGATGACAGGTTGCTATGAAAGTGACTACCTTCTGAAGAGAGTTCGGGACGAATTGGGCTAAGGGCAAAGAAGACAATGTCAAAAAGTAAAGAATGGAGGAAAGGGAAAAGAATTCCCCCTCTGAGGCTAGGGGGGGTTAAAGGGTTACATACCCCACATGTGTGCTGTAAGGACGTTCGGCCCCAATAGCAGCAATGATATCGCCAACCTCTAGCACCATCTCCTTGCGAAAATCTATGATATCAGCAGGAAATAGGGAAGAAGACTGAGAACCAGCCCCAATCTCAAATAGATTCCAGGTTAGACTTGGCACAAGATAAGCCTGGGGCAAGAGAGGAGGGGAGTGAAAAATCCCATTTTCCATTGAGTCAATGGAAGAAGACTCAGCTTCAAAAACAACAAACATCTCTGATGAAGCCACATGGACAAAGAATTAGAAAGCAAACAAAGGTTGGAAGAAACTGACGTTAGGATGCGGAGAAGTTTGCGGAAAAGTTTGAAACAACTGAGAAGTTCCTGATTTAAATAAGATAAGAAACTTGTTAAATTGATGAGCAGAAACCAATGCAAGCGATTCGTCTCCTCAAGTAGCATAGCCTTCCAGAGCAAGAAAATTTTAAGCTCTCTGTAAGAAGCTAAAGCTGAGGAACTTCCCTGAATAAGGCGTAGCGACTTTCCAAAACTGGAAACTCTTTAGTTCTCTCCAAAGCTGAAACAACGCAATCCTCCACACCAAGACTGAACGATTTAGTTCTCCAGAAACCCTAAAGGTCATATCTCCTTCCAGAAATAGCCGTTACAAAATGAAGAGGCACGACCTCTCAAACATCATGACCTAAAGATGGTAATCCTTAATACCTGAAGGCCAAGCTCGCAAGTTGCTACAAGGAAATGGCTTGACCTTTCAAAGGTCACGACTTAGAGATGGAAGTTCTTAATACCTAAAAGTTAGATCCCCAACTTAGAGATGGTAGTTCTAATACCTATAAGTCAGGCCCCATGACCTGTAGACGGCAATTTCTAATGCTTGAAGGTTAAGCCTCCAACCAAGAAAAGGTGACTCGCGTCTTTAGAGATGGTAACTCTAAATACCCAAAAGTCAGACTAGCGAGTCCTTGAGGAATGAGTGGGCAGGGACCTCCTACCACCAACCTCCCAGGTCACGGACCTCCGAATGAGCACAATAGAGGCCTCACTAGACCACGATCTACGACCTGGTGAGTCCGAATCTTGCTCATGTACCTTCCATGCAACGACCAAGCATACGCAACTCTACTTGAGGCCGAAAAATTGAAAGCTAGCTTGCAACTCTCTACGAGAGACGCAAATGGAATGGTACCCCAAAGCTAGCCATTACAAGGAATCGGCGAACCCGTTAGTAGCTACGATTTGAAGATGGTAATTTAGGCACCACGACCTCTGAGCTCGCTAGACCTAAAGGGGGTAATGATGGGAGAAACGAGCATGACCCAAACAAGTCAACGCAAACGGGCATGACCTCGGATAGAAGTCAACCCAAATGGGCCCAAGGACCCAACCTTCAATACCTTAAGGTTAGGTGGGCAGCGACCTGCTACCACCAACCTCCAAGGTCACTGACCTCCTAAATAAGCTAGAGAGAGGCACCACCAGACCTCAGCCCACGACTTGGTAACTCCCAACTCGTCTCATATGTCTTCCCTGCCACGAGTAGATGTGGGAGACTCCTAACAACTCCCATGAACCTACTAACACTCAAAGCGACCTCCCAGAAGAGACAGCCGAGACCCTCGATATCCATGAGCAGGTCATGAAGCAGGTCCAGAAGTTGGTTAGCCTGCTCCAAGAGCTCGACAGAGACGTGAATGACAAAATATCTCAACCCAGGGAAACTCCATGATTCCAGGAGTAGTTGGCGGGATTCCACGATCCCACAACTATCCTAACTACCTACTGTCACGTAAGAGTAGAGCCCAAATTGAGGAGGTAATTGATCTCTCTTTTAAATAATCAAATCTGACACAGTCTACAGACAAAAATCACAATACAGAAGAGATAGTTTCTCTGAGAACTGATTACTCCGAATTACTCTCGAAATACTGACTTAGGCATCGGAGCTCTTCCCCGGGCACAACCCATCTCCGGTGACTAATCTCTACTTCCTTCTTCGGTTGCAGTTGATTGAGGTCATCATGGTTTTGGGGTGACCAGGTGTTCATATTTTGAGCCCCATTACCCATAAACTTTGTTTTCATCTATTTATATATCTAATTAATTTATTTGTGTTTCTTTCTATCCCACCATCACACCCACAGCTGAATCAGGTCTCTCCGTCTCACATGAGAGACATCCCCTTATTGTGTAAGGGCAAAATAGTTCTTCTAAGTATATTTTCACCAAAAAAATAACTAAAATCCACTCGTATGAAATCAATTGGTCAAGGTTTCACTTAAAAGGACTATTTCATAAGCCCACCCATAATAGTTATTTTTTGATGGGAATAGATTTAGAAAGACAATTTTACCTAGAACAATAAGGGCATGTCTCCCAAGATATTTATTATTTATTTTATATTATTATATTTGATCAATTTGATTGATAGCAAACCAAACAAAAATTGCTGCCATGGGATTCGAGCCCAATTAGTGACAATTTTGAGGCTTCTATCAACTCACCCCATATAAAATGTTATCATTCCCTCTTGTAATATATTAATATATATATATATATATATATTTATATATATATATATTCTTATCCGAAGTTGTGATCATGAAAGCTTTAACTTTTCCTAATTGGATAAAATGATACGAGTTGTATATCTCATCTTTAAAGAAATCAGGTCCCATAGGCAAAAATTTAAGTACCAAAACATCTTTTGGTATTATTGTTGGATTTTTCATGTAACAATTTTTTTACCTCTTCTTTAATCCAGAAAGGAAGAGCATTGATTTTTGGAAAATCGGGTGTAATCATAAATATGGAGTTTATAACTCCAAAATCATACCAATATCTAATCTACTTGGGATCATATGCCTCTAAATAGTTTATACTTGAATATATTCCGGAAAAATCAACAAATTGATTATTTGTATTTTTAAGAGACCGCGTCAGATAGGTTTATATAAAAAAGTGTTTTTTAAATAATGCTTTTTAAAAGTGTTTTTTCTTAACTTAAACTGTTTTGTGTTTGGGTATAAAAATTTATAACTTTTTAAAAATTAAAGCCTCTTTTAATATTTTTATTTTGAAATTTTGTATTATAATTTTTAAAGATTTAATAGAATGATTCTCTTTCCTAAGTTATAATACATTAAAAACTAATTTAAAATATTTTAGTGAATTTAAATTATTTTTTAATCCAATACATTAAACATGCATGAAAACTTTTTAAAAACATCACGAATCAAGATGGATAATAATAATAATAATAATAATAATAATAATAATAATGATAATAATAACAATAATAATAATCTTGAAAGATCTAAAAAATAATAATGAAAATGTTTGTTTTTTTTTATATATGTTTTAAAGTGTAAACATATATGCACAAATTGAAGAAAAAAAAATTGAATTTTTAAAAATAATGTAAAGAGAAACAAAAAATTAAAAAGAAACAGTAAAAAGAGAAATAAGATACGAGAAAAAGAAAAGAACGGAACTGGTAGAAGATGGGGGTTGGGGTACCTTTGGAGTGGCGGTGAGGGTTAATGAATGAAAAACTAAAAGAAAGAAAAGATAAGGAACAGATCGGGTGAAAAAAAAAAAAAATAGTTGTGGGTGTTTAAGATTGAAATTTATCAATCTTAAAGGGACTTTACCTTGAGGTTCGTCGATTGTTAAAGTAGTTCTTGGTGGAAAACCACACCAAGTGCATTGGTTTCTAGCGATGATCTTTGTTTAGGAATTTTTAGGGCTTTGAAAATAACTTGATGTTTTTCTTCCCACAAATGGTGTCAAAAGTGTTGAAGTTACATTGGGAGCCTTGAGTCAACACCCAAAATCATGATGCCTCCATACCAACAAAGATAATAAAATTAAATCGGAATGATCTATAACTATAAAGATAACTCAGATGTCTAAATCAGCATTCTTGAGCAAAAGTGTATTCAAAATGTAGAATGTACATTTTGTGTTCATTATGTGATTGTATATTGTTATGATCATATCTCTTTTCAAAGACTTAAGATCCATCCTCCTTTAGGATTCCAGTCATTGGAGATCATAACTCTCATAAATGCTTTGGAGTTCCTCTGAGCTCAGAGAAGATATCTTGTATAGATTTTGCCATGCATTTTGGACTATACCTGATCGTCTTGACCTCGAGGTCTCGGTCCATCTGACCTATTCTTCATCAACTACAAGGTCATATTGGGGCCAGTTAAACTTAACTTCTCCTTTTGGTCTCAAACCCCTTGGGCATCATTTATGCTTTCTTGGGTTTGGGTTGAAGGTTGTATAAAAATAATTATATGAATTCGGGTCTTGGGTATTAACCCACTACTAAATAAGGGGGAACTGAAATTAAAAGAAAAAAGAAATAGATAAAGAAAAGGAAATTGTTAGTAAAAATCAATATATATGAATAATATTTTAAAATAGATAAATGAATATCTACAATTAATTCATATTCAGAAAAACAATAAATTTATAACCTTTTAATTTTATCTATCTCCATTTAATTTAGCAAATTTTCGGTCGTTTTCATTTTTAACCAAATTAAAACAATTATTTTTTATTTACCCAAATCTTCACAACAATTTCACATATTACTCATATCTAAAACTAACTTTTCATTCTATATCCATTTTGACTTTTAATTTTTTTTTAAAATCCAATACTTAACATTTATTCTCCTTTGAAATGCATTTACTATCTTACCCCTTTGCATTCAACACACACAACAACCAAAACCAACTACCAGTAAAATGAATTGAAGAAACTACAACTAACATCATTCATTTGATCAGAAGTTTCGAACCATAGCTAATAAAATTGCTCAAAGAACCATTCCCTTGTCGGAGAGAAAGAAAAACACCAGCTTAAAATTGTGTTCGGCAGAAAAAAAACCAACTTAAAATTGTGTTCGACCGTTAAATTTTGTTTTCCAAAATCAAGAGGACGAAGGTAAGGGGTGTTTGAAATACATTATTCGATTTGTTTCTTTGGTTTTTTTTTTTTTTTCCTTTGGTGTTTGGAAGCCTAGGTTTGTTCGTTCTATGTTGTTTTTTTGGTGCATATTTGTGTAGTAGTAGGAGGAAGGAAGGAAGGTGGGATTGCAGAGATTTCGTGCCTTGTGTAGGGGGCTTTCGAGACGTAATATAAGTTCGAGACCTAAGTTGGTGATTTTGAGACCTGAGGAAAGGAATTTCAAGACCTAAGTTGGGGAATTTGAGACTTGAGTAGGGGCTTTCGAGACTTGAGACCTGAGTTTGGGATTTCTAGACTTGAGATAAGGGTATTTCGAGACATATAAGGGTATTTTGGGACCTGGGATAAGGGTATTTTGAGACCTGAGTGGTCATTTTTTGAATAGGTTTCTTTGTGTTGTTTGAAAAAATAGATTACATTAGGATTGCTGTTCATAGGGGTTCTCAAAGTGAAAGGATGCGTGCATTATTCTTACCATCCAAAGTTCAATATGAAGATTTTAGGAAAACTATGACAAACTTCATGAAGACTGACTTAAACCATTTTGACATACGAATGTCAATTGCTTCTAAATCTTGTGATGGAAGCCAGAAATTAATAGAGATTGAAGACATATATGGCATCATGTATTTGAAGGGGAACGAGATCCTAAAGTTGTGGTAGTGAACAAAATTCAAAGAACTTACGAGGGTGGCATCGGTGGTGACATTAGTCGTAATTGTCCATCCGGTCCAAATGAACATGTAATGGAGGAATTTATTGATGCAAATGATGAAGCGGGGACATCTGGATATATTCGCACAGATGATAATTATGAATACAATGAAGAACATATTCGCTCCGTTAAGGCTAATGATGATGATGACAATTTCCATGATGGGACGAGACAGGTGATTCCATTTGAGCAATTTATACCGGACCCTTCTACTCAGTTTACAAACATGGTCTGGAATGACAATGAAGAGGTGCATTTTTTGGAAGATGAAGATGTTCCACTAGTGGATTTTATAGGAAAGGATGTAGTCTCTAACAATAAGGAAGAATTGGTAGCAGTGGTCGATGAATATTCACTCGATAATCGATTTTCATATCACGTGGTACGTTCGAATAAGGGAAGATTTGAGGCACGATGTAAGAACCAAAAAGATTGCACTTTCATGACACGTGCACAATGTAGAGCTGGATGCCAGATTTAGGTTATTCACAAGTTTGTCTCGACTCACTTTTGTATCCAAACTGTACAACAAAGCCAAAATAGGAGTGTAAGTTCAACAATGATTGGTCGTATGTACGTTGGTAAACTTGCCGGTGTGAATCACATCCCCAAAAATGTGATTCAAGACATGCGGGAGAATTATGGAGTGAAGCTCGGCCAAGGTTTGGCAATCTTTATAACGTGCAAAAGACATAGGTTATGGAACTCCAAAAACTCATATAGACAACTACCGTCATATCTTCTCATATTGGAACGTGTAATGGCGGGGCCGGTAACCAATATACGGATGCGAGATCAGCATTTTCTGAGCTCATTCTATGCACTTGGTTCTTCAATTGAGTTTTTCAAGTACATGAGGCTCATAATTATCATAGATGCAATACACTTGAAAAGTGTGTATGCGGGCAAAATTTATGCAGTTGTCTGTGCAAATGGAAACTACCAAACTTTTCCCCTTGCTTTTAGGTTTGGCTAAAGAAAGGGCAATGATTCATAGGAGTGGTTCTTGAGAAGATTCCGAACTGCATATAGATTGCAGGATGATTTGATTATTGTATCTGATCGACACAAAGGCATATTGAACGTCGTGAGAACAGTATATCCCGAGGTTCCACATGCCTTTGGCTATCGATATCCGAAGGAAAACTTATAGACAGTGCAAAAATCCTCAAGTTGCAATCCTTATTAAAAATGTGGCATATGCCTATGACAAGCGAATATGTGACTTGTACTTTAGAGATATTAAAGATATGTACCCCAGAGTTCATTGTTGGTTGGATGCTGAGATAGGCCACCCGAGTTTTTTACGTGCATATTGTCCAAACAATCGCTACAACCAAATGGCGAATAATATCTTGGAGTCCTTCAACTAAGCCATCAAGAAAGCTCAGAAGTTGCCCATTACATTGCACATGAGTTTTTTTGGAGTTTGTGTCAAGCTTGGTTCAACCAACGTAAGGAAGTAGCAACTACGGTGCCAAATATTATCACCAAGTGGCTGTGGAAAGAATTGAGAAAGAAGCTGTGAAGGTTAACCCGGAAAGACTGCGAACTACATCCATTTGGAATAGAGAGGAATATGTAGTAGGAAATCCACCGAAGGAAGCAAATGTTGTGGTGGATATTGTCGAGAAGACCTGTGGATGTCGGAGCTAGGAAGTGAAAGAGACACCTTGCAAACATGCCCTTATTGTTGCCAAATATATTTTTGGTCCATTTCGTGACATATCTGCTAAATTTCGAAACACAATAGTAAATTTCAAGACTCATTGGTGTCATTTCGTGACTTGAGACTTAAAACTTGTATCTCGAAAGGTACCACTTCGTCTCGAAAGTGATAATTAGGGCTTTGAATACACTCTTTGTTTCCTTTCATGATACAAAATGTGCATTTCATGACTTAATTGCAAATTTCAAGACATAGTGGTCGACCTTGAAATTGAAGGAAATTGACTTAAAAAAAAAATCTCTAAACATGTAATTAGATATTTCGACAACTCATTTACCTTAATTCCTTTTTATAGGGAAAATTGAGCTCATTATTACACTCTATGTCGTGGTCATTCATTTGACATGGAAAAATTGAGGATGGCATAAGCACCTTCGATATAGCCTGTGCCCTTGTGTTCGTTTTTTAATTCAATTGCAGGTACGGATGACGTGATCGTCAATTCTCCTATTGGCAAAAGGTCTGTCGGAAGAGCACAAGAGGCCTGCTTCCTCTCTCAAAAAGAACAATACTGTCAAAAGAAAATGTGTAAAATATGCAAGAGAAAAGGACATAATCGTCTCACCTGTCCAAATGCTCACGACACGAAAGCCCCACATCCCGAGGAAAATGATCCAACATTGACTAACTTAAATCATGAAGTGCTCATATCTGATCTGAATTCCACACAACAATCTCAAATCCCCATGCGGTACTCACGAGAAACTTCTAGGACAAATTTTGTTAACATTGATGTCAATATCTCTGTAAAGGGTGTGGATTTTTATGCCGACAATATCAACGTTGACACGGTTCATTATTTTAATAAATAATGAATTTGTCATTTAATTTAAATTCCATGTTTGGCATTGAAACAAGGCCGCGATCGTCTAACTTGTCCAAACATAGTGAATACTAAAGCCACATCTAACACCATTTGCAACAAAATCCAATAGAATAACAATTATGATTCCAACAAAAGCGTTTCAAACTCAAAACCATCCTACAAAAGTGGGCCTTCTCTCTAACGAAAAGCAAAATAGGCAGCTTGATAGGCCTTCCTTGCTTTGTTCCATAAGGTACATGCTAACTAGAAGTAATCAACTCCAACAATTCAGTGGGAGGATTGGCCCAATCTCTTTCAACTCCATTCTCGGCCATATTTCTTCTTCTTCATCATCTACACTCATGAAATTTGATAAATTAGGACAAACACAACAGGAAAAAAAAAGTGCAAACACATTTCGATACTTGGATTGTTGATTTCGAGACATAAGCACATTCATTTCAAGACACACTATAACATTCGTGATGTGATCTCAAATATGAAAGGAACCCTTCTGATGAGGACATCAAGGCTGCAGGGAATACTCACGACAATCCGATTCAAGTTCCAGTTGGTCCAGTGACACGAGCTCGAGCCAAAAGATTCAAAGAGGAGCTGAATAACTTAGTTCGAAGAGTTCTACAACAAGAAGAAAGTGTGTTCACTACTGAGGGTGAACAAGGGCTTGTGTTGCTTATCAAAGTTGA
>JAOXNR010000179.1:0-11476 GCA_028571225.1 Parsonsia alboflavescens | reverse complement strand
ACTTGGGGGAGGCTTTATGAATGAAAACATAAAAAAAAAAAAATGATAATAAACACTTGAAAGGAAGAAATGAGAAAAAAAAAAATCCATAAATAGATAGGGTTGTGCAGGGGGTTAAGGACTGGGCTAGAATGGGAGTAAAGAATGAAAAATTTTTAAAGGAGAAAGAGGAAAAAAATCAACAGAAATACAAAAAAAAAAAAAAAGGAAAGAAAAAAAGAAAAAAAATATTATGAAAATTGAAAGGTTAAAGTGCTTTTTTTATATACTATTTTTTTAACTTCCATTTTTTTAAAAAAAGCCTAAAACAAATAACTTTAATTTTCGTAGAAGTGCTTATTTAAGAAAAAAAAAAGAATCCCAAGAAAAACTATGACAAACGGACGCTTAACATTGGCCTTTTCTGCCACTTCATGTTCACACTTTGACTATTAGCATTAGTGATTTAGTTTAGTCAGCACGCCAACCATGCACGGGGCACAAGGGATTGATATGGAATAGGGTTAATAACCCATATATTATATTCTATATAGCTGTTTTTATTTTTTAAGAGAAATTAGGGTTTTTAACCTATTTAGTCCTTTTTTTATGATTAAATTATTATTTGATTCCATGTTTTTTTAATCACTATGGTCCTGCAATATATTTTAGACAATCTTTTTGATTCAAATTACCATTTTTTTGATAATCTGCACTGATAAATTGGTCCCATAATTGATATAAGACATGTTTAAAGGGACCAAAATGTAAATCTCAACCTTCTAACTTAGAAAATTTGATTTTCTTGGGATTAATGAAAAGAAGTTTATAAAATAAATTACCTTGGTTGTTTTTCAGCAGGAAGATTGAATTTGACATATTTGTCTATTTAAACATGTCCACTATCATATGAATAGTTGTTATGACTGGAGTTGTCAATGTTGGTTTTGCCGTTTTTGTGGTGATCCAAATATGCACATTTGTGGCTTCTTTTGCATGGTCATGGGGGCCATTGGGTTGGCTAATTCCAAGTGAGATTTTTCCTCTGGAGACTCGTTCTAAAGGGCAGAGCGTTGTTGTTTGTGCTAACCGTATGGTTACTTCTGTGATTATACAAGCCTTTCAGTCAATGCTATGCAGGTTCAAGAATTGGATATTCTTGTTCTTCTCAAGCTGGGTTTTGATCATGTCATTCTTCGTGTTTTTCTTCCTCTCGGAGATGAAAAATGTGCCTGTCGATGAAATGATTGAGAGAGTTTGGAAACGACATTGGTATTGGAAGAGGTTAATGGATGACTATGGTGATGAAGGATATGGCAAGAACGATACCCATTGATTCTGGAATTCCTCCAAATTCAGGGTTACAAGAATCTTGTCTAGCTTTAATTTATATCATAACTTGAAACTAGAAATCTTATGTAAATATTACATACATACTATTTGTTCACTATGGGGACTGGTTAGCAGATAAGTTATGAGTAGAGCTGTCAAGGTTTTGATTTGCTCTCATAATTTTGCAGGGTTAGATTGTGACATTTGTAGCCTCATTGGCGTTTTATTTATTTATACTTTTCAACTTTGTCTAGAACAATTTTTTTCCCTAACGCAATTGTTCATTGGACACGTCCGTTGACTCCCATAGTAGTTAATGAAGAAGATGACGTGTGTGGTTTCGGCAATCCCTCTCGTCTCATTCAATATTTTACATTTATTATATATTTTTTTTAATTTTAAAATATTTCTCTAAATTTTTATTTAATATATTCTCATCATTGAGAAAATTGATACCGTTACGTTTAACATAAAAATAATTCAAACCCTTTCAATAAAAATTGTCAAACAAAAACATTCAACTCTATTGTTTTGAGTTTTTTTTTTTAAAAAAATAAAACCGTCCTTGAAGACGGGGAGTTTGGCAGACCCCTACCTATTTATTGAGATATTCAAAACAAGGGAAACATCTAGCTCCTTACCCTCAAAGAATGATGGAAACAAATCCACTTACCTAACAACCAAGAATAACACTAAGCTAGCTCCCTCTGAAGGATGGAATCTTGAAACGATCTAAATTACTTAGGCCCCGTGCCACTATAGGTAGAGAACTAAACGAGTTATAATAGAAACAATGAGAATTATCACAAGCTTCATTAGCTAAGCAATCCGCCACTTGGTTACCTTCACGATATATATGTATTAATCTAAGGGAGCTTCTAGCCATCAACCTTTGAATCATTCTAACCTTCCTGTTAACTGCTCCAAGCTGTTGCATAAGTACCGTTCACAATGTCTATTACCACCCTTGAATCCATTTGGATCGGATCTATGTTCCAATTTTGCCTAAGGCAATATCTCAAGCCCTCCAACAATGCTTCTATATTCGTGGCTCGTCCCAAATAGATAGAGAAACCTCCCAAGAACCTCCTAGAGCCTTCTCTCACAATGCCCCCCTATAGCAGCAACTCCCGGGTTACCTCTCGATGCACCATCGACATTGAAAACTATATCTTGCCGGTACTCATATTGCCACCAAAAGACTTTAAACATAACAGCCTTTTGTCTAACTGATTTGTTGGGATCAAGATCTGGAAAAGCCTTACTGAGAGCTGCCATTTTTTGCTTGATTGCATAGATTATACCATTGTTGGAACTTCGTTCCGCTTCGAAAACAAACTTACATCTCGATGGCCAAATTTCCCTACATATCAATGTGGGTACAATGATTGCCATTGCCCCAATTTCTCTTGTCAAATTTAGCCACCAGCCAACCTCGTCTATGCAATGACTGAAACCTTGTTCTCTCTCGAAAAAAAAAGACCACACTTCCATAGCAATATTGCATATCTCAAACAGGTGAGAGTAAGTTTCAGCATCGTTCATACAATGACATCAAGAAGGCAATTGAAAACCCAATCTCCGTATGCTGCAGTCCAGTGGCAGCAAGCCATTTAACATTTTCCACTTAAAAATTGTCCATGAAAGAGGCAAATACTTGTGCCAAAACCTGGCCATCAACTCCCCAACAGTATTCTCTATGTATCTGATACAAGAGCCTAGAGAAAACATGCCAGTAGCTGTAAGTTTCTAGACAAAACGATCTCTGTCATTCAGCAAAACTGGAAAATCCTCCACCTCCTGTACAATATCAGCCGGTAGCAGCTGATGCAATGTATCTGTAGCGAAATTACCATCCACAATGAGCTCTTTGACAAGCAACGTACCATACTGAACTTCCACCCTTTCCGCCAATCTGCCAGACAGTAGCCAATCATCATGCCATAAGGAAAGCTCCCCTTTCCCACACAATACCACAATATGATTCTCTGCTGTGGACTGTACATCTTTCAACCGCTTCTATTCCCTCGAACCACCTGAAACCATGGTTCTCCCTAACTGAAAGCCATATTTCATCTTGACTTGCCTCCCCCAAAAAGAATCTTCTGTTCGAAACCTCCACCACATCTTGTAACTATTAGCTTATATCAGTGAATGCAGTGAGTGGATGTTCAAACTGTCTCTATCAAATGGCTTACAAACTTTCTGCCAGCTGCACCAATGCCTCTTAACTTTGTCATTTGAGGAACCCCAGAAAAATCAGGCAAAACACTTCTCCATGTCCTTTAGAATCTGTACAGGCGGATTACACACAGCTAAAATATACGCAGCCGCTGTAGTTAAGACATGTCTAATGAGAATTACTCGATCTCCAACTGACAAGAATTTCTTTTGCCAACCTGAAATACGCCCCTGACCTTCTATAAAAGCCCTTGGAAATAGGACATATTAGGCCTTCCAACAAAAATTTCACAACCAAGATATATAATGGGCATTGTCTTCAACGAATAGCCTGTGACTTCCTTCACCATCTTCTTCCTGGACATTGGAGCTCTACTTGGCAAGTAGATGGAGCTCTTCCGAAAATTCACCAATTGACCCGAGCTTGATTGATAAAAATTCAGAAATTCCATCAACCCTTCCAAGGCTGTCTTCAATCCCCTTGTGACGATAACTACATCATCCGCAAAGCTGAGATGCGAGATCGGGTAACCATTTCTGTCCAAGACGAAATTCCCCGTACCCCCTTCCACCAGCATTCAGTTGAGCCCCCTAGAAAGCACCTCAGCAACTAAAATGAAAAGAGAAGGTGATAAAGGATCTCCTTGCCTTACCCCACTGCTTGAGGGAAAAAAACCACATGCTTTCCTGTTAATAGTCACCGAGAAACAGTTGAAACACAACAAATTTCTGATCAAGTTTAGGAAATGAAGACTAAACCCAAACTTCTTTAACACCTGAAAAAGAAATTCCAATGATACTCTATCAAACGCCTTAAACATATCCAACTTCATGATGAAATTGCCTCCCCGACACCTTGAGTTCAATGATTGCGCATACTTCGAGGCCAGTAGAATGTTATCAGTTATATGCCGACCCCTAACAAAACCTCCCTGATTCTCACATATCAGTTTCGGGAGCAATGAGGCCATTCTTGATGACATGACCTATCCAACAATCTTTGAAGAAAAATTGCAAAAACTTATTGGTCTGTAATCCGAGAAGGCTGTTGGGTTAGCAACATTTGGAATTGGAACAATTTGTGTGGCTAAAACTTGTTTGGGAACACGAACTCCTGCCCAGAAGTCTTGAATTGCCTACACAACATCCGCCCTTATTAGATCCCAAAAACCATGATAAAACTCACAAAGGAAGCTATCTATTCCAGGGGCGCTCTCCTTGTCCAACGTAAACACCGCTTGCTTTATTTCCAATGTTGATGGTAAAGAAGATAGCATCTGATTGTCCTCAGATGTGACTAAGCTAGGGATATCTTTCGTATATTCTGCCGGATTCAAGCCACAGCCACACTCTTCCGCAAATAGATCTGAAAAATAACGCAAAGTTGCCCGTTCAAATTCCTGTTGTTCAACTAACCATTCTCTATTCGAGTCCCTTATCTTATGTATCTGCATTTTAGCTTTCTTACCTTGTAAAAAATTAGAGAAATAGGACTTATTACCTCGCCATCCTTCAACCAACTTATTCTCGCTTTTTGCCTCCAAAACAGAAACTCATTCCTCCTATGATAGGCAAGCTCTGCTTGAGCTCGATGGAAGCTTTCTCTGTTTCTATCAATTGGATCCTCTCTGTAGGTGTCCTGCAGCTGCAAACATAACTCCTTTGCTTTCTGTATGTTAGTCTGAACGTTACCAAACACCTTCTTGTTCCACGTCCGCAACCTATTCTTCAATCGAACTAGCTTAGCAGCCAATATTTGCACCCCGTTTCTAGTCTCTTCTTGGTTCCATAAATTCTCTACCACCTCCCAAAGCCTTCGTGCCTGCTCCACATAGACTGATACCTGAATATTCTGGCCATATTTGCAGCGGCAGTGTTGACTGACAGCAATAGAGGAGCATGATCTGATGACATCCGAGGCAAATGGTCCATCCGTGTCAATGGAAAAGATTCTTGCCAATGTATATTTATCAGTGCCCTATCAAGCCTTTTCCAAAGTTGAGGAAAGGTTGAACGATACCACGTAAAATTGCTCCTTGGTACTGCAAATCCATCAAACCACAACCTTCTATACATTCATTAAACTCCCTCATAGCCCTAAGGCTTGAAATTGAACCCAAAGACTTATCTTGGGAACGAACCACATTAAAATCGCCTACAATCAATCAAGGATTTGACAAATCCTGACTAATATTTAGCATATTTAGTCACAAATACCTCCTGTCTATATAGTTTTCCTTTGCATACACCACTGAAAACAACACATCACAACCCGATATAGCCTTTATTGAACAAGTAACAACTTGAAACAAATCTGAAATCACTTCCAGGTTAATCAATTTGGACCAAAAAAGCCAAATTTTACTAGAAAAGTTGTTGTAAAAATTTGGAAAATTCAACTTATATGCATAACTTCTTATTCGATCAGCTGAAATAAAGGGTTCTAACACTCCTACAACAATTGGTTTATGCTCTAAAATTAGTTGTTTAGGATTCGCAACAGAGGTATCATTTCCAATACCTCTAATATTCCAGACGATGCTCTTCATAAGGAATGGGACGGAAGGGCTGCTCGCTTGGTTTGAGACCTTGTCAAAACTGCTAGAGGCTGGACTTCCTTCTTTCTCCTCTATTTAACACTAAGGGTAGGCTCACTCCTGGTCTGTCCAGCTACTGGCAGAACCATCTCCAGTTCGATCTCCTCTGCAAATTCCCCTGTAGTAGAACTCTCTGCTTACTCAAAATTGGCCTCTAACCCCAAGTTATCTCTGCAACTGTCAATCATTGTATATTGTTGATCGGCAGTTGGCTCAGACTCACGGACCAGATCTGCTGTATTCTCCCGGCTGACTGAAGCAACTCGGTGACATTCTGATCAGACAACTCAGCATTCCCCTCTGTCTGTATTACTGCTACTGCCCGGTTTGCCTGCATATGAGTTCCTGCCGCATTGTTCATGGACTTACCCCAATTCTAAATCGACAGAAGTTCAAATTTAGAAGGAGAAATAATATTCACTTCGGCCAAAGATATTGCTAAAGGATCCTCTGAAATTGTTCTCTTTTGGACTGCTAGAGATGTAATGAACATCAATTCTTCTGGGGAAATGCAAAAATTACTTAACAACGAAGGTGGAGGCCCTACAACAGGTTGCCCCTTCAAAACAAACTGAAAGATTGCGAACCAGTGGGTTACGGTTTTTGTCCAATCCTCTGTGCTCCTGAGGCTTCTGTAAATCTGCCTTTTGCTGACCACTACCCACAAGATCTTTCAAGCTTGGGTTTTTAATTCTACAATCCACAACATCATGTCCTATCTTCCGACATTGAGAGCAATATCCTGGAGAGTCCTCCAAATGGATTGGCTGCCAGAAACCCTCCTCCACTTGATCTATCCAAATTCGTTTTGGTGGTTTTTGCTGCAAGTCTAGTTCTACACAAACTCCGGCCACATTTGGACGGGTGATATTAACAGTAGGATTATCTATCTTCAGAGGCTTCCCGACCACCGATGCGAAAGCATGAAGTGGCTCCTTCCTGTATAAATGAATCGGAAGATCAGGGAAGCTAATCCATATTGGCACTACTGAAGGTTCCGCCTTTGCATGAAAGCTTAGTGTCCATTTTAAATTCTGATCAAAATTTCATTCAAACTCCAAACACCTTTAACCCATAGTCGACAATAGTCCTCTTCCAAATGCAGCCTGATCAAGAAATGCCTGTTATCCATTAATCCAATAGTAGACTCTCCCTTCAACCCGATTGTCCTAAATCCTTTGCAGATGACTTCAATTGAAGGCTTTCCATGAGAGAATTTGCCCACCAAAGCGTGCTTGAAAGGCTGTGAGAGGTGATCCACCTCTGCTTTTCTAAAAAAGAATGCTAGTTCGCCCTTGTATTCCTGTGGCTGTTTCACCGGGAATGTAGCTTGCCACTGCCGTTGGTGTTGAAATAATTCAGTGAAAGACTTCCTCGCCCATGGATTAGGCCTGTCCTCCGGTGGCTGATCCACCGGCAGCGGTGCCGCCATCTAAGTGGTGTGAAGAGGTATACTCAGTCACCAACTCTAGAGAGAAAAGTCGTTCAAGATGAAAAAAAGCACTTCCTTCGTATTGTTTTGAGTTAAGTATTATTTTCTTTTTAATATTCTGTCCATTGAAATTTCCCGAAAGAGCTAAGTATGGGAAATGTTAGTTAGAGACTTCTCTATTGTTTAATACTTCCTCTGTCCCAAAATATAAGTCGTTTTAGTCTCTTTTGTTTGTCCCATAATATAAGTCATTTCACCATTTCCAATGCATACTTATTATATTTTTTCCACTCTTACCTTCTATTTAATATTCTCTTCCATTTATTGTTAAGAAATACAATTGTAATTTTAAATATGAGAGATAAAGGGTATTTTAGACATAGCAAACATATATTTATAGATTCATAATCTATGTGAAACAAAGCTAATAATATTGTGGACAAAGCTAATAATAATAATAAAGTCACTCTTAAAAATCTGAAATTCCTTTAATTGTGCCCTTATGTTTAAGTTAACAAAATGACATAACTGATAGGTAATTTAAAAAATAAGGAATATATAGAATTAATTTTTTAAAATGCCAAACAAACAGCCAAAAGAAATATATTCTTGGCGGTTTCTAATTTTGCCAGAAAAAAATCGGTCACAAAACTGCCAGAAAAAATCAGTCACAAGACTCCTTTTTTCATGACAGTCTCCATGTCCACCAAAAAATAAGAAAAATTTGCCACAAAAAGTAATTTTATGACAATTTTTTTGAGCTACCAAAAAACTTTCACAGAAAATCTCCTTTTTCTTGTTTTGAGTTCTCTAATAATAATAATAACAATAATAATTATTCACTCTTAAAAATCTAAAAATTTTCAATTGTGTTCTTATGTCTATCACCTTTTATGCAAACAAAATGGCATAACTGATCAGTATTTTTAAATTTTAAGGAATACATAAAATTAAATAATTAAATAATTGAAATTTAAGAGACTGGTTAATTTTGAATTAGAATTAATTAGTTGCCTCAAAATAAAAATTGAAGGAAAACAATTAACCACAATTGTTCGTTCACTCATAACAAGTTTTCTTCTTCGATGGTCGTCAGTCAATGAAGAAGATGGAGTTTGTGGAGTTTCTTCCGCAATTCCCTTCCATCTCATGCATTCATTTCACAATTATTTTATATTTATTATCATTTTTTAATTTCAAATTTCCAGACATAATTTTTTATTTAATTTCTGAATATTTTGATTTCAGTCTTCTAAAGGATTTGGGGTTCTTCCTTAAAATTCCATTGGAGTTTAATATAAAGAGAGACAGTCTCTCCAGTTTGGTATTGAAGAAAAAATGCTTATTCTCATAATGTTTTATATTCTCTCGGCCCCTCTAGGTTTATGTATCAGTACGATTTTGTCTAGAGTTGCAATCTTTGATGTAATTTCGTACTACGAGATAGTTTTTGTTATAACTGTACTTATTTTATTTAATAACAAAGCGATCCATCTTTACAAAAGAAGAAAAAAAAAAAGAAGAGAGAGAAAGTAGCAAATATTTCTATTTTGACTCTTGCAAATTTTCTTGTATTCAATTCTTTCATAAAATTAGACACTGAATTCCACACACTCATTTAGAAATAATTATTAAGCCATTTAATTCTAAATAGAGAGAGTAAATTTTATGTCAATTTTTATATATTTATGTTTATCCAACGTGTGGCAGCCAGAGGATTCGGTAGAGATCTAGCAATGGAGTTTGAGGGAAAGATCACCCCTACCCTGATCATTTCTAGTACGTTGGCTGCCACGGGTGGTCTCATTTTTGGCTAAAAGATTACCATATCAGTGGTTGTAACAAAGATGGAGTCTTTAGTGAAAAGTTTTTCCCGTCAGCATACCGGAGGATGAAGAATAAGGAACAGGCAGCTGGCAGGGTGATCAACAGCTATTGCTGCATATATGATGATCACGTACTAGAACTCTCCATATCATTCTGGGTTTTTGCTGGTCTAATTGCTGCCTTAATCGCGTCCTACACTACTAGAAGGTTCGGCCGTCTGTTCACTATATTGATTGCTGGCCTTTTCTCCATAGCTGGAGTCATCTTTAACGCTGCTGCTCAGAATCTTGCCATGCTTATTTTTGGTAGGATTTTACATGGATGTGGGATTGGTTACTCAAATCACTTATATAATTTTGAATCCCTTTAATTAAGTTCCACACAAATCATCCTTCTACTGCTTTCAGCAAACTACAATTAAACTACTCAGCAAAACAAATTCTTGCTCCGAGTGGCAAAGAAGATAAAAAAAAAAAATTGAATGGAAGAGTAGATGAGCTCTACTGCCCAAATCTTCTTCTTTTACTCATCTTTTTAATCTTCTTCTTCTTCATTCATTTTTAACTTCCTTATTTAATAGACTAAACAAAAATTAGACAGGGAGTAAGAAGAGACAAAAGTGCTTATGGAGATTGAGAGACAAAGAAGGGAGGGGGGGATGGAACGCAGAATTGGGAAGAAGACAATTGGAAAGAAAAACCCAATAGAATAAAAAAGAGAGTAGTGAACTCGCTAGTTTTCAATATTTCAAATTCCTTCTCCCCAATATTTAAAAATTCGATCAGGTAAAAAGTTGACCAAATGCAGTTTCTTTAATTTTGAATCATTTCTTAGTTTTTGAAAGTTGAAAAGCTCTTACCCAAATACCTTTGTCCCTCTGTAAAATGACTTATATTTTCAAAGATAGGAGTAATTTTTATTGAAATGATACCACATTCAAAAAGATACTATCGTGATTGTAGTGATGCCAAAAAGTTAATGTTCAGGTCGTTCCTCTGTTCTTATCCGAGATTGCACCCACTAGAATACGTGGAGGACTCAACATTTTGTTACAACTTAACATAACTATTGGCACTCTGCTTGCCTACCTTGTCAATTATGGAACAAAAAAGTAAGTCCCTTATTGCTTTATTTTTCCTTAGTTTCTCCACAATTTCTTTATTTCGCATCCACCATAAGTTTTGCAACTCCATATATTTCAAGTATGGCACAAGATTACTATTTTATATGTGTGTTGTAGTAGTGGAATAAAGAACTCAAGATTCACATATATAGCATTTCATATATTCATGACAAATTTTTTTTCTTTTCTTATAATGGAAACATGATTTAATAGGATGTCAATCCTTATGTTGGGTTGTATTGTTTTTTTAATTGATTTATAAATATGATTGGAATCCAATTAGATAAGGCCAATGTAGTTAGAATTGAATTAGGAAGATATTATATTTTTTATTCAAATTAGCAAAACCATATCATTAGAAATTGTAAAGACCCAGAGATTTAGTACCCATAAATAGGTGCAATTGGGGATCTTTATTGTAACATTTTATTGTCTAATAAAATTCTTTGATTTGTTTGATTATGTAGGTCTTTATGACTGATCCTTGTGTTGTTGATTTGTCTTAAACTTTGTTATTTAACTATGACTTTGATTTCCACAATTCTCCCTAACACCTTAAATTAAGATGTTATGTATAGTATAATTCAACTCCACATCTTCTAATTAAATGTGTAACTCTCTATTCATCAGGCTATTTATGTTACTAGAAATGTAACACAAATATAAAAAAAATGTATACATTAAGACACAGAACTTTAATATGATAAATTGCTTTAAGATTCTTGAGATATCATTGAAGTATTGCATTTGTGAGTTTTTATTCTTAGATAATATTAATGAATTTCTTTTGGACATGCTTAAACTGTGGTTAACACAAAGATAAAAATCTTCTTGTTTATTCTTTTCTGAAACCATTGTTGTCCTGCTGATTTGAATTCAATTCCTTGTTCTATTACAGAATAAAGGAGGATGGGGACGGCGGTTGTCTTTTGGATTGACTGGAATTCCAGCATGCCTTTTCACCTTGGGTGTCTTTTTTGTAGTTGAAACTCCTATTAGTCTCAT
>JAOXNR010000178.1:0-11479 GCA_028571225.1 Parsonsia alboflavescens | reverse complement strand
TTGAATCTTCTCATCTCCTCATTTGGTAGCTTCCATGAATTACCCCATGCCATGTATGCTCCTTGATCTCCATCAATTACCGATGATACTACTTTATATCAAGTATTATTTAAAACATCATGTAAACATTTGATAGTAGTTAAGAGATTAAAAAATGCATATCAAAAGAATTTCCCTATTCGATTTCAACCTCGCATAGCTAAGCGTGGTGATATACGATACAAAGAAAAATAGATTTTACCAAAAGGAACACCTTTATTACAATATCGAGTTATGTTAAAAAACTTGAGAATGAGATAGGAAGAATAAAAAACAGATTAGAAGAATGTTTTTTTGATAACCCACTTCAATTTTGGGAGAAAAATAAGATAGAAGCTAAATTAGAAATCAAAGATAAGGACAAGATCAATAGGGTAACACCTATGAGATATAGTCTAGAAGATCAGAAAGAATTTAAGATACAAATACAAGAATTGATTAATCAAAAATTGATTAGAGCTAGTAAATCTCCTCATAACTCACCAGCCTTTATGGTTAGAAATCATGCAGAGAGAATAAGAAATAAACCTATGATGGTTGTAAATTATAAGAAGTTAAATGATAATATTATATTTGATGGATATTTCTTACCTCATAAAGAAAGTCTTATAAATTGGACAAAGAATAAAAAGATATTTTCTAAATTTGATTGTAAGAGTGGATTTTGACTGATAAAGATGCATAAAGACAGTATCCCACATACTACTTTCTCTACTCCACAAGGACATTATGAATGGTTAGTAACGCCATTCGGATTAAAAAATGCACCACAGATATTTCAAAGAAAAATGGACAATATATTAAAAAATTATAATTTCTTATTTGTCTATGTTGGTGATGTTTTGGTATTATCTGATAATTTAGATTCTCACTTAAAACATCTAGATCCCAGAAGACGGCAAAAATCCTTCAAAATGAAATAGAATTTTTAGGAATGCAAGTAGACAGAACTGGTATAAAACTTCAGAGTCATACACTAGAAAAAATATCAGCCTTTCTAGACAGATTAAAACACAAAAAACAAGTACAGAGTTTCCTTGGAATGTTGAACTACGCTTCTAATTCCATTCAGAATTTAGCTTGTCTAAGAAAACCTTTAAAGGAAATACTCAAAAAGGATAAAAACTAGATGGGTTTGTTTATCCTTCTAGTTTTGAGTGTCTTCTTGGATAGTTATAGTGGCCCATAGGCACGAGATGTACCTTGGGGGGGTGGGGGTGGGGCGGCGGTCCCTTGGACATAGTCCTCTCAGGCAGTGGCCGTTTAGTCCATGGTCCATTGGATGGTCGGTGCAAGGCCAGAAATTGGAACACATTGATTCCGCTCGTTCCCGTCCTTCGCTTCAAGGCCTATCCCTCGATGTGGTCAGTACTCCATACTGTCGGGTAGCGAAGGTTACACTTGTTCATTAATTTAATAGATATTTAGAAGATAGGGTAAAAAAGATTAAAGAAAAGTGTAAATATTTACCTAAATTATAGTTATAAAAGGATAATGATAATTTAATATTAGAAACGATGCCTCTGAATATGGATGGAGTGGAATTTTAAAAATAGATTCACCACCAGAAGATGTATGTAGATATTGTTCAGGAACATTCTTGGAAACACAAACAAGACATCATACAAATGAAAAATAACTCTTAGCAGTAGTTAAAAGTTGTCAAAAACTTTATTATTTTCTACTTCCTAAGAGATTCAAATTAAGAATAGATAATACACAGGTTAAAACATTTATTCAAAATAATTTACCTACTAAATCTTATTATGAAAGATATATTAGATGACAGATATTATTATCTGAATATTCTTTTGATATAGAAATTTTTAAATCTGATAAAAATGTTTTACCAGATTTTTTGACCAGAAATGACACTGCTCATGAAAAAGGTTATCGATATGATTAATGAGATGAACAATCAAGTTCAATCAATGCGACATAATGTTACAGAGATTACAAAAATTGCTCATTAGCAGAGTACAGATGAGATTCGTAGCCTACAAATGGCAGAATGTTCTATGATAATGGCAAAGATAGGCAACTATTTTGTTGCCAAAGAAGTCACTAATAATTTTCTACGCAAGATAGAATTGGAAAAGGTTGAAAGCCCGGTGATAGGAGAATGTTCTACTCCAATAAAAAAAGAAGACGGCAAAGACAAAGGTAAGGAGGAAGATATTTCTTTACGTCCTAAAAGGGCAAAAATTCCTTTTGTTGTCCCTATGAGGAAACTGGATATTTGGCCACCAGGTAGACAAGTGAAATTATGAGAGAATTATACTCTCTCAAAAATACAGATAATAGATATGTAGATTTATTTGGAATTTATCCCAGAATAAATTATTTTGAGGAATCTGATCCAAAGGAAATAAGATATTGGTATGATTTTGGAGCCGTAAATTCATATTCATGACCTCACCTAATTTTCCAAAAATAAATGCTCTACCATTCTGGATTAAAGGTGTGAAAGATTGCTATATGAAAAATCCCACGACATCACCACAAGATGTTTAGGTACTTAAGTTTTTGTCTGCAGGACCTGATTTCTATAAAGATGAGATATATAATTCTTATCACTTTCTTCAATTGGGGAAAGCAGAAGCTTTCGTGATTAAGACATCTGAAATGAAAAAGGATTTCATCAAATATGATGACGATGATATTCATTACCAAAGGGCCATTGGTATATGGATTTTTCTCCAAGGAATAGAAAGCTGCTTCAAAATTAGTTTTCATACATATGGAAGGAAGAAGAGTTACTCTTCAATAATGGTGGCACCTGCCATATCTACACCTCCTTTAGCAGACAGATACTTAAAAATGAAGATGAGGATGCTCGAAAATAGGCAAATAAAATCCAGCCGCCAGCACAAAAGAAGATTTGCCAGCTATGGCAACACAAAGGAGAGATATGCACGGCATGTCAGAAAGGCAAAGATAAGGATAAGATGGAATGTGAAACTAGTACAGATGATGAGTAAAGATTGGGTAGAAAGACTAAAAGATAAGAAGAAAAGATTTCTGAAGACAAGCCTCCAAGGTAGATTTTGTCTTTTGTCCTTAAAAGGAGGGTGGCCAAGAAGATCCAAGAAGACTTCAAAGTCATCATAATTAAATGACAACTATTTACTTGGAGCCACAAAAGTAGGAATACTTAATAATTGTACTTTAACTTTTCAGCAAAAATGTACCTTATTAGCAGAAGAATAGTTTGTGAAGTCCGGATTTGAAATCTGGAAAGTTGTATAAATAGCAAGTAGTATGTAGATAGAAAGCATCTTGAGTTACTAGCATTTCCTAAGTTGAAGCTTTGTATGAGTGTTTTCCATATCAACTTTTGTACAACCTTTCTTTATGAATAAATAAAAGGTTTCCTTTCATTCTCTAAACTTTACTCAATCTATATTCAAAAGGTCCTATATATTCCATATACAAAATTTCCTTTCGTCTGAAGGTAGAAAACGAATTTAGGTTGTGCTGACTCTTTCTGAATAGTGACCTTTACAAGGTTGGAGCTAAGACACTCGTTAAAAGATCCGTTGGGTACCTAGAAAGACATTGGACAAAATGGAAACAAAGGTACAAAAGTATAGTGGACCGTTCATTATAAGTTGAGAAAATATTATGATCTTTAAATAATATATTTTCTAATAATAGAGAATGATTATTGAACTTGAAAGAAATTTCTTCGATTTATCTTCCCGATATACTAGAATTAATTGCATCTAAATTATTTATTTTTGATAGACAAACCTTTCAATTGGTATGTCATGACTAGAATATCGCAGTTAGATCTTATAATGACCATAGAAACTGCTATATTAAAGAATATTTAGATGGAGAATTAAATAAAGAGAACAGAGATTTTATTTATTTTAATTTTAATTTGCTTAACTGTTTTAAATAATATATTTTCTTTTTAAAAAGAATGATTACTAAAACAGAAAAAGATTTCTCTGATTTGCCTATTGATATATTGGAACTAATTGGATCCAAGTTATTTAATACTGATAGACAAACTTTTCAATTAGTATGTCATAATTGGGAAAAAACCGTTAGGTCTTATGAACAACCTAAAGATTTCTGCTATGAACAACCACCAGAACACAGCGGAAGCATGGTGGGCCCATAACCCACAGGTCCCACACCAGGGGTTCAGAACACTCCCCTCGACATAGTCCCTCGTAAGCGGGCACTCTTTTCCCCTAACTCACTGTTCAAGGATAATGCCTGCGCGCAGTAACATGACTGTTATAAATCACCTATAACTGAGGAATACTAACGAGACATGGACTCCTTTTGGAATTCAAAAAGATTTCAAGAGAGAAAGAAGGATCTAGAACACCATTGATAAGAAAACACTCATGATATTATTATAGGAAACTTTTTACAAGAGACTTGATTACAATAGGAAAACTTACATAAGACTCAATACACGATTCTTCCTTAATTCTAGACTTAACTTAACCTTATTTTCATGGTGACATTTGCGTCCATCTTATAGAGGTGACCGATCCTTCAAGACTCCTTAAGACGAGAGACATCTTGCTTTTTCTAACAAGGAAAAGTACAAAACTCACATGAAAGTGAAAGATTACAAGACAAAATTCACATGGTAGTAAAAGACAAAATTAACAAACTAGAAAAAAGAACAAGACAAAAAGAATAGGACACAAGATTGTCTTCATGATGCATGTGATGGGTAAATTCCTTCTTGTGATGACAACCGGAATTCTTCCTTCTTGTGATGATAATAGAGATTCTTCCTTGGTGATGACTACGATTCATTTTGTGATGACAATTCTGTCGATTCTCTGCATGGTGGGCAAGTATTCTTCTGACTAAGTTTTTTCCCTAAGTGATACCAATAGTAAGCTTCTGTGAATGAAGCTTCCCAATGTGTCTAATAGCCATCCCATTAGATTTCTTCCTCCGGTTGACTGTCTTGAAAGAATTTGATGTGACTCGGTGATTCTTCTAGGGAACTATTCTTGGACTTCAAGTAGATAAGGAGCTCTTCCCTTGCTAGAATCAAAGATGGATTTGATATAGGTTTTTCGGTCAAGATCCATCTGTTGATCCTTGGAGATGGCATTGACTTGTAATATGTCTTCTGGAAATCCATGTGTTTCTCCATCACATAATCTAAGTGTACAATGCACACCTGATACGTTTTCCTTGGATCATTGTGAAGCTTCTGGTAATAATCTTCATACCAAGTGAGGAGTGAAAGAGAATACAATAATGCCATAACAATGTGTTGGAGACCTGACTCAGATTGGCAAAAAATATCTTGAGCTTGTGGATTTCGATCTCTATGGGATAACAACATAAGATTGCTTTTGTCCACAGATACCGAAATTTATCTTCAGTAAAAGGTCCTGCATGAGGAAAGGTTATAATGTTGCTATAAGAATGATCAAGGTTAAAGGCTACTTCATTTAATTAATCACGACAGACTAAGGCTTGGCGTTTGAACACAGTCTCTTGGGCATATCTTTTGACTTGGTCAACTATTTCATAATGGGAGAGTTCAGGTGGTTGAAATTCTAGGAAAGTGAAGATGAGGGGTATAGGCTTGGGTAGGATTCCAAAGAACAGGGTAGGCAAGGGTTTCTTTTTTGGTCTGGATAACAGGTCGGCTTGGATATTGGATTCTCCTTTGATGTGTTGAACTTGGAACTGGTATTTGGAGAACTAATCTTTCAGGCGAAAGAGTTGTGGTTCGGGAATGGCATTGTTTTTTAACTCCATAATCTTTGGGAAAGAGGAATTATCCAACTGCACTATGAACTCATAACTGATCAAATGGAACTCAAATTTTTTTGACCCTGTACTTGACAACTAGAATCTCCTTAATGGTGGTGTGATAGTGTTTTTCAACATTTTGAATTGACCACTAGCATGTCCGCAATAGTGTTTCTGACCATTGAGATCCTCAATGAGGATTGCTTCCCAAAACTCATCACTTGCATCTGTTTGTAAGATCCTATGACTTGTGGAAGGAATATGAATAGGAAGGGGTTTTTGACAGATCTGTTTGAGGGCTTGGACGACATTGGTTTGTTCATGGCTCCATGGAGGTCTATTCTTTGTCAGGAGTTTGGATAATTGATTGGTATATCTGGTGGAGTTAGGAAGGAGGGATTTGATGTAGTTGATGATGCCAAGGAATTTTTGGATTTCTTTTATAGAATGGTTTTCATCAGGAAAAGAAGGATGGGTTTCGAGAAGTTGAGGACCTAGCTGGATTTTGCCATTAGTAATTTTCATGCCAAGGTATTCGACCTCCTGAAGGCCGATAGAACTTTTCTTTTCTAATATCATGATACCTTGATTTTTTATGATGTTAAAGAACTGTTCTAAAAGTGACAAATGGGCTTTATCGTAATTAGAAAAGAGAAGGATATCATCAAGGTAAATCAAGGCATTATGAAGGATGGGCTGAAAATTTTTTGTCAGGGCTACTTTTAAACCAAATGGTAACACCTTCCATTGATATTGAGCATTAGGAATGCAAAAAGTAGTTTTATAACGTTCATCAGGTGCAATTCCTAATTTACAAAAATCAGCTTTCAAATCAAATTTTGAAAAGATTGTTGCTCACGCTAGTTGAGTAAAAAGGTTTTGAATCCTTGGGAGCGGAAACTTGTCATCCCTTAACAACTGGTTAAGAGACTTGTAATCATTATTAACCTTTTCTTACCTCTGATCTACTCACTTCATTTGTTCACATAAAACGCCTGACAGGCCCAACTTGAAGAAGTTGGCTCAATCAACCCTTGTTTTAATAGCTATGAACATTCTTCTTGAGCAAGCCTAAGATCGTCTGGGGTCATTCCTGGATGTGTTGCTTTGGTGGGATTAACATCCTCATTAAACTTACATGGAAGCTTAACAAAGAATTCATCATTCTTCCAAAGCAGTTTCTTGTGCTCAAAGTCTGCATGACAATCTACACAAAATTCCTTTAACATGTTAGTTATCGATTGAAATTTGTCAATTGCATCACAAATAGCAAACATATTAGTAAAGGGAGTATATTGTTGAAATTGATGTTTATATCGGAACCATTGAGAAAGAACCCTCAGTCTCAATACTTTAGCATATGTATCCCATCTGATAAGAACATCTTTATTGTGAAGTTTATTCCCAAAAACCATTACCCAGATTATGCAATCTGGAAAGAACTTTATCCCTATTGGTTGCTTAGAAACAAGGCTGGCTTGAAAGATTTCTCCATTTGCTGCTTGAAACTGAGCATCTGTACTAGTCCAGTATTCTGTTGAAAGAATATATGGATTTATCATCGTCATTATAGCTCCTGTGTCTAAGAATCCAAGGGCTTTGACTAATTGAGCATACTTATACGTCAATCGAGAAACCTGCATATGAGGAGGATGGGTATTAATCAGAGAAGCAATATCTGGAGTATTTTTAATAGTCAAAATTGGTAAACATGATTCTTCTTTTGAATCATTTTCTGATGCTTCAAATTCAGAATCTATAATTTCTATGGCAAAGGTTGTATCCTGGTCTGGGTGGCTTTGCTCTGAGAACACCTATTAAACGTCAGATTCTGGATGGTCAATCATCAGTTGTGAAACAAGCTTTGAAGTTTTGGCATTCTTGTTTGGGTAGTTCTTCGCAAAGTGGCCCCTTATCTTACAGATGAAGCACCTGTTTGACTTTGGCTTCTTTGAGGCCTTCCATCTGAAGTACTCGAGATTCTTCTTTAATTTGTACTTCTTCTTGCTAGGAAACTTCTGCATCTTCTTGCAGTTGCACTTCTTTGGCTTTGAGCAACCAATCTCGTAGTTTTTGTTGCAAATCTTCTCAAGCTTCTTTTTCCCATGCAAAGTTTTCAACAATTTTTCTTGTTTCACAGAGTTTGTCCTGACAAGTGAACATTGCTTGATGGATTTCTGCAAGTCCAAGAGTTGCCAGCGTGTTTCTTGAGAGCTCGACCATTTTGTTAAATTTTGGCTGGATCTTTTATGGGAGTGAAGAAATGTATACCTGTGTGAGATTTGGATCTCTCATACCACCAAGGCGATAGATAGTAAATGTTTGTCATTCTTTTGTAGTGCCCATTGAGATCTTTATGCCTTAAAGAACAACATTTCATCTTGAAGAAGTCTTGCCTCGCCTGCTTAATTTCTAAAGAATAGCCACCTACAAATTCTTTGAATTTCACATCAATCCATTAGTCTAAAGAACCTGTAAGTAACTGATTTCTCTCATAAGCATCCAATGAGATAAACCAATCATGTAAAGTACCAACAGCACGACTAAAAAATTTAGAAAGAATATTATTTAGAGGTACTCCTTTTAATAACGGCGTATGGATCCATGCTGACATCTCATGGAATCTTTCATGCCTTCTGCTGATGGGAATGTCATCAAAAGTGAAACAGGTTGTCCCAGATGATTTCCCTAGATACGTTGGTTGTGGAGGCGGAGGTTGATGGTCGGCCATGGATTCATTTTCTACTTCCTCTTCGTGGCCAAACCCAGTGTAGGAAGTTTATCCTGAGGGAGCTAGGGTGCTCATGAGAATTCCTTAGACGTTCATCTTTTCATCTCTTGACTCTGTGGAATCAGAAATGCCTCTTGAGGATGCTGGTTTCATCATGCATGGAATTGGTACTGGCTGTCTTGGAGTGGTCTTCTTGGCCTGCTTGCAATAAGGAGAGGGCTAGTAGTAGTCCATCGTCTTTTTGAAGATTTTTTTGATGGATGGTCGGATGGATGGAAAGCTTTCCTTATTCATCAATAGTGCTGATGTTTTGGGAAATGGCAGTTAAAAATCCTTCAAATCTTTGAAGGCTTTCTGAATTGGCATTGCTGTGTCCTTGTCTTCATCATCATCCTGAAGGGGACGCTCGTTCGAACATCTACCAGTTTTCCTTTTATTATTTTTGGCATCTCCTTGAAATGACAGAGAGGGAGAGTAGAGAGTGATTCTTCTCAACCATGGAAAATACCTCCTCAAGTTCTAGTTCTCAGCTTGTACAAATTTCCAGTTCTTTGTCTTCACCTAAGCGTAGTTTACATTCAACAAATATCGGTAATCTAGTTAAGTTTTCTACAATTCCAGAGTCTGTCTCAGTTGAGGAAGCCGTTCCTCCTCCGATCAATCGGTACAGTATATACAAAAAGAGAGGATCATTTCCTCCAGGCATTAAGTCAATCTGACAACCTCTTAAATCTATCACTCTAAGGACAAAAGAATATGTCCAGTCTTCAAAACTGAATCAGTGTGATATTGCTTTCAACTCAAAAGAACAGTACGTTACTCTCAACATACTACCAGAGATGGTGGCACAATGGAGAGTTGAAGGGTACACACACCTTCACCTTAGTGGCGTCAGACTCGTTCTCACATATGGCAGCAGAAAAGGCCACCCGATAACTTCTCGTATTGCTCTCCTAGACTCTAGGCAGTTGTCTTATGAGTAGGCTATCATCGGTATAGTCATCATAATTCTTAATTCGGGGAGTGTTGTTCTAACACTGTTTCCGAATTATGCTATATCTCTCCAAGACCCAAGTTTGTGCATAGCTCTCAAAGTGCGGCTTCAGCTTACAAGAATGTCTCTTGCTCCCACTCCTGTGATGGCCACCCTACATCACCAGATGGTGTACAAATTGTAGAATCATGCCCTTGATTTACAGAACAGGGGATCTCAAGAAGACCTAATGATATTGGCAAATTCTGGCACGGAGGTTCCCACCTTGGTCGAAATTCCTAGATAGATCTCGAGTGGCTTATGCCTGTTGACTGGATTACCAACTATGAAAACCTTCACAGACAGGAAGAACCAGTACAGGCCACTCTTTCAGCCTTCCGAAAGCTACCTAACGGACTCCTGAAGACATCGTTCAAGATTTGTCCAAAAGAGGAATCTAACCTGATCTTCACTCGGCTGATGATCACCCCATGTGACAAATCAGATCTTAGCATGCGAAAGAGATGTCCGATGTCCTCCTACAACCTTTTAGTAGAACCTAGATGTATTTCCTATGTCAACGGCCACTTTTTATGGGATGCCCATAGATTTGGACTTTGTGATCCAAAATGCTCGTGTGTACAAGATTCCTCCGATGTTGAAAATGAAGTCCCAAGGAGACGCCAAAAAAATAAAAAGAAAACTGGTAGGTGTTCGAACAAAGGTCCTCCAGAGGATGATGATGAAGACAAGGACACGGTAATGCCAATTCAGAAACTCTTCAAAGATTTGAAGGATTTTTATCGGCCATTTCCCAAGACATCGGCACTATTGATGAATAAGGAAAGCCCTCCATCCGTCCTACCATCCATCAAAAAAATTCTAAAAAAGACGGTGGACTACTATGAACCCTCTACTTATTGCAAGCAGGAGGAGAACACCACTCCAAGGTAGCTAGTACAGATTCCAAGCATGATGAACCAGCCCACGATGATTCCGTTTGCTGAGACTTTTCCACTTTTGGAAAGGAGAGTGGACGAGGCCGAAAGAAGGGCATCCAAGGAATACATTACTCAGAAGGCGGTTGATGAGTACGAAAGACATGTTCCTTTGAACCAGGCAGAAGAAGTTCTTAACTGGCAAACGGACAATGCCATATCCCAGAATCGCATGCTCACAAGAATTGATGATAGGTCAATTAGGTTGAAAAAAGGATTGACTATGTGGGAAAATGACGCAAAACGGAAACTACGGTGGGAAAAACAGAACCGCAACTGCAATCAACTTCACTCGAAAGTCTTTTACAGGAAAGGGCGAATCAAGAATAAAACGACAATATTCTTGAGACACTATGATAATCGAATTTTATTGAATGAGAAAACTCAAAGCTTCAAAAACATCAAAGTCTACCGAAAATCAAACAAAAAAATGGCAATAAATAAACCCTAAACTTAAAGTAGGGAAAATTACAAAAAGACCCCAAAAGTTTCTAAGAATTACAGAAAACTAGAAAAAGGCCCAAAAGTCCATTCAGATGACCCCAGATGGCCAAAAAATGGCTTTGGTCAAAGCTATGAGCATTGCTCCTTGGACAGTCCCAGATGGACCCGTCAAATTTGAGCACATTCTGAAGCTCCCATAACTTTTCAGTTTTTATGATTTGACCCTAGAAACTTTTCCGATCATCTCCGATTGCCTTGAAACTTCTCCTACAGCCTCTTGGACCTGCGTGGGCTCTCCTGAATATCTTTGTGGGCCAGCTCTGCGTCAGGCTCTCCCTTTTCAGAAAAGTTTGTCCTCAAACTCGGATTGTCCCTATGAAAACGGGTTAGATGTTGTACGTTGACAACATTAGAAATGCAGAGATCATCTGGAAGCTCAAGTCGATAAGTGTTGGTTCCCAGCTTCTATAAACTTGACAGGGGCCGATCTTCCGGTCTTTAAGTTTGTGATAGGTACCCAACGGAAATCGCTCCTTGGTCAATGTC
>JAOXNR010000177.1:0-11481 GCA_028571225.1 Parsonsia alboflavescens | reverse complement strand
TTTTTTATTAAAAAGAATATTAAATTTGATCCAATACCCCTAGGGTTTAATTTATTCTTTTATGGTATAATATATAAAATTTATTTTAAAAAAATTTTATTTTATTGAAGATTTTAAAAATATTAAAATCCGTTAACTTTATTAGTTAAAGACTTAAATGTGCATTTCATAGCATTGTTCTCTCTGTGTATATACTCCTTATTCTTGAGTTAAATGTAACTTATATGTTCAAGTTCAACATTTACGGATCATGTATTATCAAAAAAAAAAAAAAAATTGAGAAGAAATTATTTAGTAAAAGAAAGTGAAATTAATTAATTTTTTAGTTTTTTTTTTTTATTGTATTCGATTCTAATCTTTTAATAGTAAAAAAAAAAAAAGTTGTATTATTTAAAAACAGTCTCATGTGGAGGAGAAATTTGTCAAACTGAATTGAATTGGAATTACAAATTTAAGAAATTAAACAAGAAAATGATGTACATACTATTAATTTTAATTTAATTTCTCATATAAAATGGATCATTTTATGTCCTTTTGAGACATTATAGCGGGTGAAGTGGTAAGCTCGAAAATCATAAATATTGAGTTTAAATCCTGTCAACATCCTCCAAAATTAACTAACAGAATTTCGAGATGTATGCAAATTGGTTGGACACTACAAATATATATATATATATATATATTTATTTATATGTATATCTTCAGTTGAAAAGAAATTCTTTTTTTTCTCCTTAGCCAGTTAGAAACAGTCAACCTAAAAAATGAATAAAAAAAAAACCAAAACTCAATCTAGGAAATAAAAACACACAATTGAAATGGCAATTGAACTTTAGGAATTTGTTGTGGTTATTTATGGTTTCATAATGTTTGATTTTGCTCTTCAGTAATTCAATTTTGGAGAAACTAAATGGAAAAATGGTCAATTTAGTATCATAACTTTTTTGTTTTGATCATATAGATCCATATCTCTTTTTTAATTGTTTAAGATCTCATAACTTTTTTTGTTGTGACCGGTTCTTTTTTTTTTTCATATTTTAAGGTTTCATAATTTTTTATTAGTGAAAAACTAGATCCTAATTAAAGAATCTTAAAAGATTTTTTTAAAAAAAGATATGGATCTACATGGTCAAACCAAAAAAAGTTATAAGATCTTAAAAAGGGGGGGAAGGTATAGACCTACATATTCAAAATAAAAAAATTTATGGGACTAAATTAACTATTTTACCTATTATATATATGGGTCTTATTTGTTTTGTTTTGGGTTGTAATTTTTGTTAATATATATATATTTTTTAAAAATAATTTACATCTGGGACATGGATGTAAGACAACACACCTAGTGTTTGTGGTTGAGGGATTATAATGTTCCATAAACTCAGACCCTTACAAGTGCATAAAGACATAAAATCCCACTAATTCAAAAGTTTCTATCAGTTTTGTAAGCAAATTGTAAGTGTCAAATTGGTAAGAATGTTTGTGTTTCTTAACTCCTACTATTTTTCAAACTAGCCCTTGTGGCTAATGTTATATAAAAATATAAATATATATATATATATATATTTTAAAAAAAAAGCTAGCAAAGAAATAATATTTTAATAAATAAGATTAACTCGAGCGGTAAAATAACTTTATATTTTTGTATCGTTGTGAAAAGTTTATATGGTGTGTGTACAAGAGCAAATATAAAGGAATGGAATTGATTGGCAAATCAAACAGCCAATTCTCTTTTCCAATCATAGAAAGCGGCTCTACCAATTATGCAGTTTGCTAATTATTATGTTTGTTGCCTTTAGAAGAAGTCTTTTCCTTTTATTCTTTTTCCTTTTTCTTTTACTTTTTCCTTTTCAAGAACATTAAAAAGAAAATAGTAAGAGAAAAAAAAAATGAAAACAGAAAGAAATTTTGGAGACAAAGCTTGTGGTTTGTAGAAAAGGAAATGGATAAGTGATGGAGACAAACACAGCTACCCCTTTTTGGCAAACACGCGCGGTGGGCAACACGTGGGTCCAACCCGGAGTTTTTGTCTGAGGGGCTCTCCTACATGGTCATCTTCTCTATTAAGTTGCTGTCCCTTTCTGTTCCCTTCAGTATTTATACTATAACTATGCTATCTTTCCCACTCTCTATCCTTTTACGTTTTTTGTTTAATTTTCTTTTTGTTTTTGAAATTAAAATATTTTTTATTTATTATTTATTTTATAATATGTAAATTCAATTATAAGATAAACTAATTATTAACATTTTTTATTAATCTAAGATTCAATTCAAACTTTTGGCTACCCGACCCGGAATTACACAGGATGGTTGGGTCCTCCACAACAACTCTAGGCGGCTCAATCCAAATTCGTCCAGGTGGTTTGGCAGGGAAACCTGAACAAATCGTTGTTGGATTGGTCCAGGGGCTTTGCCAAGTAGTCTTCCATTGTAGGCTACTTGATGAGTCCAATTGAAGTAGGTTCTAGATTGTCAAATTGTCTGGCTGCTGCTGTTGCCGGTCGGCCCACCAGCAACTCAGCCCGATTGGTCTAGTCCGCCCCGTTTAAAATGTGACTCAGTTTGATTACTTTAAAATTTTGTTTATGCCTTTGTGATTATTTTGTTGTTCAATTAATTAAATAACAACACAATAAAAATTTTACTATAAATTTGTAAATTACGTGAGTGATTTCTTTTCTCTTTTTTGTTAAAAATTTAAAAAGGAGAGAATATTACTCAATAAAGGGTCAACATTCTTACTTTCTACTCTCTTTTCTGTCAAATTATCCATAATATTGTTATTATTATTTTTATTATTAAATTTTATTTTAATGGTTAAATTATAATCTCAATGTTTTTTTTTCCCCTTCTTAACAAGACATTGAAGAAAAGAAAATTAATTCACACATAAAAATTATGCAGAAGAACGATAACACACTCCATTACTCATTTTGAACTCTAAATTTTTGAATCATTCTTCTATATTATATTTTATACTATCAATGATAAATATTCATAATGCTTTTATAGATATACTTTATTAGTAAAATCATAAAAGGTATACTAAACCCTAAAATACTTTATTGGATGATGTAAAGAAAAAATTAAAATATCTGAAACTCTCATTTTGCGTTTGTCTAATTACTTGTCTTAATTGGTTTTAATTCTTCCTTTATTTTATTTTTTTTACTTGTCTCATTTGGATTTTTTTCTTAATGAATTTTTATATGTATTTCTCTAGTTCGAGCATCATTTCCATATAACAGAAACAGAAAGAGACAAACACAAAAAGAATTATTGGCCCATCTAATCCTCAAAGTATAACTGTTTGGTCGTTTTGGTCTCCAAAATTTTTTTTTTTTTGCCTGTTTAGTCCTCGAACTATAACTGTCTGGCAATTTTGGTCATTTTGACTAAAATCTGTCAAAAAATAACTTGAATTTGGAGTCAACGGTGAGTTGACTAAAATGAAAAGGGTATTTTTGTCGTTTCACTGTTTACTAAAAAAAAAACCAGAGATCCAACCAGACTATTCATCTTCTCTGGAAAGCACCACCGCAGTTCTCCTTAATTTCCTGCAAATGCACACCCAACCCTAACCTCCAATTAAACCCTTTAATCTATGACTTCTTGATTGGACCTTGAACTTCACAAAAGAAAAGGTAGTCAAATTTTCAGATAGCTTTTACTATACAATCAGCTGCAAACAGAAAACAATCGATTGAAGACGACATGAATATGCTTCTTTATGTTGGTAATTAATTAATTTAGCCTCACTTGGTTACATACATATATATATATATATATATATATATATATGAATCAAAAGTTTCTAGCATTCTCTTGGAATGGAGAAATTGAAGAGCATGTGCCAGGCATAAGTCTATTCGGGATTCACAATTTGTGAAGGGAAATTTGGGTGATTCATGGAGTCTGGGGGCGACTGGGTAGATCTGGGCTTCAGCAAACTTGAAGAACCGAAGATTTGGAAAGACGTTGGAGATTTGAGGAGAAAGAGGAACTGAGAAATGAACAGTTTGGTTGAATCTTTGTTTTTTTTTTCCCTAATGAATAGTGAAATGATGGAAATGTCCTTCAAATTTTGGTCAATCACCGTTGACTCCAAAATTTGATGACTTTTTGAAAGATTCTGATCAAAAGGATCAAAATGGTTAAATAGTAAATTATTTAAGGACTAAATAGACCAAAAAAAAACTTTAAGGATCAAAATTCCTAAACAGCCATATTTTGAGGACTAGCTAGCCAATAATCAACACAAAAATAACAAATTGTATTTTTAATTTTATCTAAAATTCTCGGTTTATCATTATTGAGAGGTGATGAAAGACGAGTGTGGGTCCACCACACCCACACCAAAAGCGCGAAGGTACACAATTTCCAAACCTTCCCATGCATGCGTGATGTAGATTTTCCCATCTTCAACGATTGCCACGTCACTGCATGGGTCCTCAAACCCAAGCAGGGGCCTCACGGATCTGTCAATCAAAATTCAGTAACCTGTTTTTTACCAGTACTTTTTTTTTTTTAAAAAAAAAAAAATAGTCCCCAGATCGATCTGAAGATGTTGTCCTATATTTTATTTTGGAGAGTGCAAAGTTAAACGTTTCATTTAATAAACCGATAAAAATTTGATTAAAAAATAATAATGTAATGTATTAATATATTAATTTAAATATTTTTATTAAAATATCTATAAGTTAAAGTGAGATATTTAATTTTCTATCGAGAGAATATTATTTTCTCTAATTCATACTATTCTCTAGACTTTCAAAATTGTTTCATAATATTGATTGTTTTTTAAAATTTTATGTGTTTATTATTCTTTTTTCACTTTTATCCTTATAGTTCTTTCTTATTCCAAATTTCTATATAATTTAATTAGATTTTTTATATATAAATATTTTGATTGAATCAATATATTATTTTTTTATCCTCAATAACAAGTATATAAAAATAAAAATAAAAAGAAGCTAAAATCACTAAACCAGAGGGAATATCATATATGTACATATAACATATGTACATGTGTCACATTTCATTGTCTCAGAAAATGGGAAATTGTTTTTCCTGCAAAAAAGAAAAAAAAAAAAGGGGGAAAGAAAATGGAAAATTGTCATGCAGGCGGGAATTTGGTGACTATTTATTCGATTACGATTAAGTGATTAACATAAATTCTTTAACGAAGAGATATGGCTCAATAAAAACCCACAGAGTTGAGGACTTTCACCTTCCTTTTTTTCTTGTAAAAGGAAATCTTAGTTATAATTTCTTAGTGACCGGTCAATTTATATACTTCTTATAAATTATAATATAATATCTGTAGTGTTTTGAAAAATTAGTGGGGGCAATTGCCTCTACAGTCCACAACATAGTTCCGTCCCTTGCTTGAACCCATGCTTAATCACATGACTCAAGTCCTTTTCTTCTTTTTTTTTTTAAATGTAAAATTAATTCTAACAAAATGTGAATTATACATAATTAATTTCATTTTCAATCGAGATATAAACTTATGATGGCTAATTTAAAGATTTTAAAAATTATTGTGAAAAAGAATTGAGTATAAACTAAACCAAGCAAAAAACTTTGCTTTCACACGTAAGGAGGAAAAAGAAAGAGGCCACAGTAATTACGGGCAGCGACATTTGCCGGGACAGTGTACGGTTGTAAAGTGGGGCAGCAGAATTAAATTTAAGACTAAGAAAGGGCAGCTACTGGCTTTATCTGCCCACGTGCACTAACCCAACTGTGGGTCCCATTTTCTCCCCCATGTCTGGATACTGACGACGGAACGACAAGTTTTAAATGATGTTTAAATTTATGAAAGGCTTATTAAAGTATGTTTTAAAGAAAAAAATTTTGATTTTAATTTTTATAAAATAATAATTAATGATTTATATTTAATGATGAAAGAAATATATTTAATAAAAAAAATCATTTAGCATTAATGGAAAGTTCTGTTTTTTATTTTTGGGTAATGCAATAAGTTTATAAGTCTTCATTATAGAGCTGTAAATGAAGTATGTGAGGACAAATCATTTTTGCTCTGACATTGCATTTCGAGACGGCAAAAAGTACAAAGGATTAGGCCAAAATAGTATTCAACAGTATCTCTTCAGTAGTAAGAAACTTTTGAACCCCTCTCCACCAATAATTGGACCTCAAAACAAAGAGTAAGAAAGATGCAATAATTTAAATCAAATTTACTCACATTTTCTAATTTAATTTAACAATAATGTATATTGTTGTAAAATTATTGTTTTTTTATGTTTGAATTAAATTAAGATTACAATATTCATATTCATGATATTGAGGAATCGGACACAAGTCACTGATGCAGTGGTAATCCATATAAATCTAAATAATTACTCAAAATAATTAAAGGGTATTTAGAGACACTTTTTAAGTTTTCCATTACAATTAATTGGTAAAAAGTACTGAACTTTCTTTGAAGTGAGGCGGGTTATTATCATGAATCTAATTCACCACCTCGCCTCTCCAATCTTCTCCCACTGGCCACTGGTGCACTATTGGAGAAGAATGCCCTCTTCTTCATCCTCCACCCTCACAATCCTCTCTCTGGGATGGAAGCAAGGGAGCTGAAACTTGACCAACAGAGTTAGAAATGACCATGAGGAAAGCTGATGATACTATTTTTTTGCACCGAAGCTCTTCGAAGCTTTCCAGGAACTTATTATTGTATTATTATCCGAGGCCATTTCTCATCTGCTTCACTCTACTCTATTCAGTAACAATAGCAGCAGCAGCAGCAGCTTCCAGGAATAATGGTGTCTACATGGATATACAGAGACTTTTGTCTTTCAAAGCTTCACTGCCGAATTCGACCCTGCTTCCAGACTGGTCACCCACAAATAATCCTTGCAAGTTCACTGGCGTTTCATGCAAGAAGGGAAGAGTTTCCTCCGTAGATCTTTGCAACTTTGCTCTGAGTGTAGATTTTAACTCGGTGGCTTCAACTTTGATTGCTCTGCAATATTTGGAGTCCCTCGTGTTGAAGAACACTAATCTCACTGGTGCAGTTGCCCCTGTAGAAAGATCTCAATGTGGGGCATTTTTGAATTCGGTAGATCTTGCAGAAAACAGCATGTCGGGTCCTGTGTCTGATATTTTGAGTTTCGCAGTTTGCTCAAGCATTTCGTCTCTCAATCTCTCTAAGAATTCCATGGACCCTCTGGTTAAAGAGCCCAGAATTTCGAGCCTTGGGCTTCGAATGCTTGATCTTTCTCACAACAATATTTCGGGCACTAAAGTTCTTCAATGGCTTCTATCGAACCAATTTTCTGAGCTTCAGTTCTTGTCTTTGAAGGGAAATAAATTGGCAGGAGAAATCCCTCCTTTGGACTTGAAGAACTTGGCGTATTTGGATGTTTCAATGAATAATTTCTCCTCTGGATTTCCTTCATTTCGCGACTGCTCCAATTTAGAGCACTTGGACTTGTCCTCAAACAAGTTCTGTGGTGATGTTTCAACTTCTCTTTCCTCATGTGGAAATCTTACCTTTCTCAATCTCACTCACAATCAGTTCACCGGAGCAGTCCCAAGGTTGCCTGGTGGGAGATTGCAGTTTTTGTACCTAAAGGAAAATGATTTTAAAGGTGTAATTCCTGCTCACCTCTCAGGCTTGTGTTCAAGCTTAGTGGAGTTGGATTTATCCTCAAATAGTTTATCAGGTACTGTTCCTGACAGTTTTGGTGCATGCTCTAGTTTGGAACTTTTCGATATCTCCATGAATAATTTTTATGCTGAGTTGCCTATGAATACCCTTTTCAAGATGAACAAACTGAAGAATTTGGTGTTGGCTTTCAATAATTTTTTTGGTTCTTTGCCTGAAACTTTGTCCAAGTTGGTGAGTTTGGAAACTTTTGATGTGAGCTCTAATAATATTTCTGGGTTGGTTCCTCCTGGGATTTGTGAAGACCCCAGGAACAACTTGAGAGTTTTGTATCTGCAGAACAATGTACTCACTGGCCCAATACCAGGGAACTTGAGTAATTGTTCACAGTTGGTTTCCCTTGATCTTAGCTTTAATTACCTAACTGGGAAGATCCCATCCAGCTTGGGATCATTATCAAAGCTTCGGGATTTGATGGCATGGTCGAATCAACTAAATGGGGGAATCCCGGAAGAACTAATGTACTTGCAGAGTCTGGAGAATTTGATTCTTGATTTTAATGACTTGAATGGATCAATTCCTGCAAGTCTTAGCAATTGTAGCAATTTGAATTGGATTTCATTGTCAAATAACCTGTTCAGCGGTCAGATACCAGCTTCTTTGGGTCGTTTGTCAAAACTTGCAATTCTAAAGCTTGGAAACAACTCATTCTCTGGGAGCATACCTGCTGAACTAGGGGATTGCCGTAGCTTGTTATGGCTGGATCTCAATACAAATTCTCTTAGTGGGGCTATCCCTCCTCCTCTATTTAAACAATCTGGCAATATTGCTGCTTCATTTCTTACTGGAAAGCGATATATGTACATCAAGAATGATGGAAGCAAGCAGTGCCATGGAGCTGGTAATTTGCTAGAGTTTGGAGGGATCAGAGAGGCACAGCTAGACAGAATTTCAACAAGGCATCCCTGCAACATTTCTAGAGTTTATCCGGGAATCACCCAACCTACATTCAACCATAATGGCTCCATGATTTTTCTTGATCTTTCTCACAATAAGTTGGAGGGAAGTATTCCTCAACAACTTGGCTCTTTGTATTACCTTTTCGTTCTAAATTTGGGGCATAATGATCTGTCAGGTCCGATCCCACAAGAGCTTAATGGCTTGAAGAATGTAGCCATTCTTGACCTGTCATACAATAGACTGAATGGGTCAATCCCAAACTCGTTGACAGGCCTTAGGCTCGGGGAAATTGATCTGTCAAACAATGATCTATCTGGAAGGATTCCTGAATCAACTCCTTTTGACACATTTCCGGAAAACAAATTCATTAATAATTCTGGCCTATGTGGATATCCTCTTCCTCCCTGTGGAGCAATTTCAGGATTAGCTGCAAACCAGCATCGAAAATCTCATCACAAACAAGCATCCCTTGCAGGAAGTGTGGCAATGGGGCTCTTGTTTTCACTACTCTTCATTTTTAGCTTGATCATTGTTGCTATAGAAATGAAGAGAAGGGGAAATGAGGCTGAACTTGATCCTTATGCCGAGAGTCGCTCTCATTCAGCAACCTTAAATAGCACTTGGAAGCTGAGTGCTCGAGATTTGAGCATTAACCTTGCCACATTTGAGAAACCTCTCAGGAACCTCACTTTAGCTGATCTTCTAGAAGCCACCAACAATTTCCATAGTGACAACCAAATAGGCTCCGGTGGTTTTGGCGATGTCTATAAAGCTCAGTTGAAGGATGGAACTGTTGTTGCTATCAAGAAACTGAAACATGTTAGTGGGCAGGGAGACAGGGAGTTCACCGCAGAAATGGAGACAATTGGGAGGATCAAACACCGGAATCTTGTGCCTCTTTTAGGCTACTGCAAGGTAGGTGAAGAACGACTGTTGGTTTATGAGTACATGAAATATGGAAGTCTAGAAGATGTTCTACGGAATAGGAAGAAGATTGGGATCAAGCTAAATTGGAACAGGAGGAGGAAAATTGCTATTGGAGCTGCAAGGGGTTTGGCTTTCCTTCACGATAATTGCATCCCACATGTTATTCACAGGGATATGAAATCAAGCAATGTATTACTGGATGAAAATCTGGAAGCAAGAGTGTCTGATTTTGGAATGGCAAGATTCATGAGTGTAATGGATACTCATCTGAGTGTCAGCACCCTGGCAGGAACTCCAGGATATGTCCCTCCCGAGTACTACCAGAGCTTCAAATGCTCTACAAAGGGTGATGTCTACAGCTATGGAGTGGTATTACTGGAGCTGCTGACTGGTAAAAAGCCAACAGATTCATCTGATTTTGGTGACAATAATCTTGTGGGTTGGGTGAAGCAGCATGCAAAGATGAGGATAATCGATGTTTTTGATCCGGAGTTGTTAAGAGAAGATCCAAGTTTAGAGATTGAACTTCTGCAGCACTTAAAGTTAGCATGTTCTTGTTTAGATGATCGGTCTTGGAAACGTCCTACAATGGTACAAGTCTTGGCTATGTTCAAAGAAATTCAAGCTGGAGGAGGATCAGGGGTGGAGTCCATGTCCACCATGAATGCTGCATCTGAAGATGACAATTCCAGTCCTGTTTAAGGATTAGAAAGGAGCACTGAAGATGGAAATTTTTCAAGAACAAGCAAAATTTTTCTCCATCACCATTCAAATGGTATCGAACTGCCAATGTAGTTTTATCAAATTTTTTGTATGTACACATTTAGGCAGATGGCAGATCATCAAGAACTTTGCAGGCCATCAGCTTCACGCCTTTTATATATGGCAAGCTAGTTAGCTAGTTTGATAGCTTATGAGTAGAAAATTTTATATTGTACAGTTTTATAATTGATTGTGTAATGAGACTTATTAGTCCTTATTCTTGAACTTCCATGCTTTAGTCTTCAAAGATTTGAGCCATGAAATTAATATTTATGCGGTTTTGTTAAGATGCGCGTCTAAATGCGCGCTCCAACGGTTACCATAATGAAATTCTTGTTACAGTGCTCATGCAGCCAATCAAGCGGAGTAAGAATTCCGTTAGCACACATTAAAGCGCATTTCGGAACGCACCTTAACAAATCTGAATATTTATGTCCTTTTGATTTGTTATAGATTTTTTTTATCCTGTCGATAGAATGTTTATAAACTTCCATTTAACGATATTGATTACTTTCATTATTTAAATTTATAATTTTTCAATTATAAATAAGATTATTATATCTTTTATCATTTGAATAAGTTTTATCGTATCTCATTTAACTTCAAATGCCATCATTGGCCTCCATCACCCCATCATATGGTTCATCCATGACCCATGACCCATGCCCCATTAGCCCATCACACGGCCACACCCACTCGGCAATTCCCCAGCAGCAAGTGACCCACCTCCACCCACGGACAATGACCAAGGCAAATTCCTCTCTCAAGAGGGAGATTTATGTACAGTGAAATTATCCTAAAAGTTAGGGTTTTGAACGTGGGAGTCACGAGGGAGAACGTGGCGGTCTAAGGTGGGCCGCCTCCCTGTCCCGGTGGTGGAGTTGCATTCAACAGTGAATGTGAAGCTCTGTCGTTGTCTTTTTCTTTTCTCTCTCCCACTCCTTTTCAAGCAAATAATAATCCACATTTTTGTTTTGGAAGTATGTGATTAGTCCATTTAATTTGTGGTTAGCATGAGTACAAAATACTTTGTTTTCGTCTAAACAATATACCTAAAATTTGGTTGTCCTCACTTGCATTATGCTTTAGCATGATTTGTTGCCGCCGATCACCTGCCCTTTTTATCTCTCTTTTTGTAAATTTCTTTATATATATATATATGATTTTTCTATGCTGTGCGACGGCGCACAGTGCGTCACTTTTTT